>JACXGJ010001057.1:0-95421 GCA_016801105.1 Esox niger | reverse complement strand
TTGTTTTCTAATGGTGATGATCTTTTCATCAAAAAAGTTCATGTATTCATTACAGCTAAAGTGAAGACCCACTTCACTTATTGAGCGTTGCTTTTTAGTTAACTTTGCAACTGTATCAAAGAGAAATTTTGGATTGTTTTTGTTCACCTCAATCAGGTTGGAAAAATACGCTGATCGAGCAGATGTGAGTGCTTTTCGGCATTTAAGTGTGCTGTCTATCCAGGCTAGTGGATTTGGTGGAGTGCCACTTTCGCTCCAATTTTCTGGAGGCTTGCTTTAGTGCTCAAGTATTTTCTGTGTACCAGGGAGCAAGTTTCTTGTTGCGTAATTCTTTTGTTTTAAGTGGTGCAATTGTATCTAAGGTGTTTTGCAATGTTGAGTTAAGATCCTGGATTAGATTGTTTGAGGATTTCTTTTCTTTGTCACTGATGAGCAAGCTTGGAAGAATATCAAGAAATCTATTTGTAGTCCGAAAATATATAGTGCGGGTTTTGAAACTCATTTTTTGAGGAGCGAGTGGGCTTCTTGTTTTTACGGTAAATGTGATAAGACAGTGATCCGATATTCCAGGATTTACGGGAGTAATAATTAGATCAAAAATATCGATTTATCTTGACAAGACTAAATCTAAGATATGATTGTGGCTATGCGTTGGCCCGGAGACATGTTTGATAAAACCCATTGAGTCAATTATTGATTCAATGGCTTTTTGAAGAGGGTCGTTTGACTTTTCCATATGAATGTTGAAATCGCCAAAAATTAGAATACTATCTACCATGACTACAAGGTTAGACAAGAATTCTGGAAACTCATTGAGGAACATGTATATTGCCCAGGAGGCCTGTAAACAACGATTTATTAGCCAGGTTAACTTTCATGAGCAAAACTTCAAAAGAATGAAAACCAGTGATGTGTAGATGGAGAGATTATATTTCGACACTGGCCTAGGAACGCCTCGAAATTCCACAGTCAGAGCTGGCAAATGTAGCTCGGGGAACGGATTAGCAGATGAAGATGTCATGGTTCAACAATGACAACATGAGTACTGAAGAAGTCTCACAGTCTCACTCACCACAACCCCATTATTAAGTCTGCAATTCGAAGAACAGAAAACTAGATCCACACCTGGGAGAAAACGTCACACAGCATCTGGAATTGTCATTACTCCCTACTAGGGAAAAGACAAGGCCCCCTGTCAACAGAAATAGGGAATGAGTTCCCCCTGCCTCCTGATATTGAACAAGACGCTTCATCGTTGTTTGGAAATGCCTTAGCAACAGGAACATCGACAAGCGCTCCAGGCATTGTGTGTAATGCATACTTTGCACCACAGACCACTTTCTATGTAAGACTCCTCTCCCACTACTGACTACCCTTCAACATATATTAGCTTCTACAAAATATAGCACACTTTTCTTGATGTCCAACTACTCCCCAAATGCCCACGTTACCTCAGTTCAGCCCTCAAAATCAACCTATCCAACTGAACCCTTCCCTACGCTAGATTACTCCTTCCGCTAGATTACTCCCTCCGCTAGATTGCTCCCTCCGCTAGATTGCTCCCTCCGCTAGATTGCTCCCTCCAATAGATTACGCACTCTGGTCATCCCTCAAGTCAACACAGTTCTCTGTTTGCAAATAAATCTCTAATTTACCACTTTAATAATTCGTAATTCATAATCAAACTGAGCTACAATCTGATCAGTGGACCTGCTAGGTAGCATATCTATCTGTATTTATGCACTCATTTGGTGAGCAACTTTTGCACGATATTCCATTTGTGTTTATAAATATAACCTCATATGGTGATCTATGTATCCATATAACCTGTTAATATATATCACTTTGATGTCACGTATTGGCCTTTTGCTTTTTCCACAGCAGGTTGCTTTTCTTTTCATGGTAATCATTCGGCTTGTGTCAAATAAATAAAAAGTAATGTAGGCCTACATTTCCAGAACTTTGTTAAGAGGGTTTTTAAAAAGTGTCCTAGACTCTTGCAGCCACGTCCTACTTTCTATTATAAAACAAGTAAATAAAACAAACTTTTTATAGTTTGGTGAATCAAACTATAAAAAGTTAATGCCATCAGAAAACATTTGTGATAAGGACAGAACTAAGAATGTGCAACGTGAGTCACATGACAAACTTGTTTTTAAATAATTGATAGTTGATAGATAGTAATTTACTTAAAGAATGTTCTAATTAACCATCCTGTTTTACACCAACACCCTGAAAGGAAAACATGTGATTGCAAAATACATATATAAGATCACCATAATATTAACTCGAATTGAACAGCAATATTAACTCTTATCCAAAGCAAACATTTAAGATGTGAGGACACATGCAGTGTATCAAGTATAGACAAACTCAAACGAAGATTAAGCTTGGACTTGAAGTAATGAAGAACTGCACTGCAGTAATGAAGGTGCTGCACTTCACTGCTGGGAGAGTTTGGACACTGCTGGCGACCATACTTTGGCTCCGGTTCAGAAATACTGCAATATTTATACTCTGCCCTTGTACGTGCCACGGACAGGCAAGGAGAAAAATACTTCACACTGAGAGAAAACGACGACATGAATCCCCTACTGGTAAAAAATCTAGTTTTCTTACCCTAATCCTTCTGTTAGACTGCCAGTAGGTGCCAACTGTCACCTAAAGTCTTTAATATTATTCTATAGCTGGGCACCATTTGACTGACCTTTGTGCTACATTGTATTCTAGTGAACATTAAAGGCACAGCTATTGGATTGACATTAACATTTTAGTAATTGAACAGAGGCGCTTATTAAATGAGGTACAGTCTATATTTTGGATTCATTGTTACTAAAGGCTTGATGCAGTGAATAAATGCAGCGCAGCATGTTTAAAAGGGGGTTAAGTAAGTGCAGTAGCCTCAAATAACCCTGCCGAATGCGCTGTCCCTGCCGAGGTATTTGACTGACAGTAAATCCGCTGTTCCTGCAAATCTTGTCTAGGCAATAATCCCATGAAATGAAAGATTCCCCAGACGGTTCTGATTTCATGTGTTAATGTTTTTACAGCGAGATGTTACTCAGATTACACATGCCGATTCTGAATTGTGAATGATTTACCTCTAGCAATTCAAGGTGTGAAAAAGCTCATGTTATTTAGTGTTTTTGCCGGACTGCGTAAACGGAACACGTCCTGTGCCGAAAACATCCCCGCTGACGAAAATCTCACCCTCCTTGGTGTGAACAGGCACTCTCGATTCTCATTGCTGAGACATGTTTGCGTGTTGAGAGGACTGAACAGCCTACATATTTACTGGGTTTTAACTGCATAGAGGAATTTCTGGCGTCCCCAAAGAGGTTTTTAGCGAGAGCCAAAGGAAAATCACCAGCGCCAAAACGATAACAATTAAAAACAAAATAGCATTTCAAATGCTAATAGCAATTTATCAAACAACTGAACAAGCAGAACATAAACCGAAGGCTGATGAAAACCTCTAAACGAAGTAATTTTCCCATGTCGGTTATTTCGTTTTTTAAATCCTGTTAATACTTTCCTCTTATAAACGTTCTACCGCGTGTGTAGTCACGTGACTCCGGACCGTCCAGTCAGCTGCGAGGAGGAGAACTCAAATGCCGAGTCAATTGAGCAATTTGTACGAAAGCCAAACGCATGGTCCATTGTTTGCATTCGATATGGCTTCAGTGAAGACGACACCTAACAAAGTGGAGCCAAATGTAAACACGGTAGACAAACTGGTTATGCGACAAATGGTAATACCGCAAATCTGTTTCTACACATCACAATTATGTTACCGAAAAGGAACAGTGCGTGTCTCAAAGAAAGAGAGAGTGATAAGCGTCCTGCAACAATTGACTCCATGAACACAAGCAGTTACAAATTCTACTCATTTTGAAAAGGATTCAAGATGATGGAAAGAAGATGGAAATTACTAACGGCATTTGTTGCTAAATCACAAAGGCTATGGCTCCAATAGCTACAGTGGAGCGCAATGGGGTTAAACACCTCGTAAATCTCCCGACAGAAGATACACTGTGCCTTCGCAACCATTTTATTTGTAAACTGCGCTGCCCAACATGTGCAAAACACGTCGTAAAAAGGTAGCTACTGAACTGTAGTCAGCACTTTGCAGCCATATCTGATCTCTAGTCATGTAGGACGATGGAGCCTTTGCGCTACATACACGATAAATGGAAGCTCTGCAGCAGATGCCTTGGAGACGCCATATTTTCCAGTCGATCACACGTCAGAGATGATTGTATATGGCCTGCTTTCTGCGTGGGAACTCACGGAGGAGAACTTCGTAGCAGTAACCACAGACAACAGCGCAATTGGATGGACTCGGCACCAGTGTTTTGGGCGCAGTTTGTAAGAGCACATCAGTTTAACAGAAACAATGCTATAATATTCAATCATCTAATTGGGGATATTTGGGTGGTGACTGCTATATTTCATCTGTTTGTATCTATGTGTCATAAATGTTATGTCTGTTTTATGAGCTTTTTTATTATCCTTTTCTGTTACATTTACATTTACGTTTAAAAAGTTGCTATATAAATGTTTTACTTCTGCACACTAAATTCCGTGACAACAATAAAAAAACTGCTCATATAGCACCTTTTAAATATTACATTTATTGCCACGTTACATGGTTAACATCACATTACAAACCAGCAAAGAAAGTCTATATAATGGTTTGTTATTGAGGTAAAATGTTGAATTAGTTGTGATTGTCATTTGAGGTCATATCGTCCAGTCCTCTAGACTACCATTGCCTTCAGATCCTTTTATTTAGTTACTAAAAAGAGAGTGAAATGCTCTGAAGCAGGATGTGACCTCTCAACTGACTGCCTCTCCCAACCCCCCACACCTGTCCCTTAAACTCACTCCCTCCCCCTTCCACTGTTGTAATCATTTTTTTAACCAGTTTTGTTATTGGGGTTTCATTTCTTGAAGCATGATAGACATTTTTGTTTATCACAAAGTCAGAAATAACAAGAAACTGCATAGATTTTTCTTAAGGTAAATCTGCCTTTGCTGTACCTGGTCTGATCATGCTGACTGTCATTCGTAGTCAACCCCCAAAAGCCCATTCTGAGCCATGAAAGTCCTTGATTTCACTAATCTTTGTAGCAAAAAGCTTTAATTTAATTGTGTACATCAAGGCAGCAATCGCTGACCATGTTAGGCTGGTTAGTTCTTGTTTGTGGGATACTCAGCAAGGTCAACATGAGCTACCAAAATGATTATGAAGTGCTCCAAACATTGCAGTCCTAAGATGGGGGGGGGGGGTCATTTCGGCAGGCAAGAAAATGGCCTTGCCGAAATTACCACCCCACGCAACTTGCTTACAATTACGACTACAGTCGAATAATTTTTCTGGGATACTCTGGTGGTCAACATGAGCTACCAAAATGATTATGAAGTGTGCCAGACTTTACTGTTCCAAGATTGAGGGGCTACTTTTTGTGGCATTACTGACTTTAGCAGGTAAGAATATGGTCTTATCCTAATTTGACTCTATAATTACAATAGGAGGAAATATAAACATTTCAGAGCAATGATGGCTGAATTATCCTTACAATTTAGCAAAAAATAGTTGAATACGAAAATAGATTTTTGCCATAGCTTTGTTTATGGTAATTAACTAGAAACAAGTAGCCAAACGAAAACTGCTGACAGTGCCTTCCCGCGCAATCAACCTGCCTTAATTCTTATGAATTGCAGCTTAACATTGTCATCGATTGCTACCTTGATGTACACAATTAAATTAAAGCTTTTGGCTACGAAGATCAGTGAAATATGTAGGCTAAACTGTCCTCTGAACAAGCCAACAAGTCACAGCAATGAGAATTAAGTGCGCATTCACGCAAAAGGGGAGAGATTTTCGGCACAACACCAGCCTAGAAGAGCGAATTTCCCTTAATGAGTGACTGACTACCCTTTGTTTAATTATGTAGTAATTAGAGACGCGGACTACGAATCAACAGATCCCTTGTTCGACTTCCGTCACACTAAAAACATTATGCCTTAGGGTTTTTCCAGGACAAACAAAACTTTGCAGGGGACAACCTTCAGAAGCTATGTTATAGGAACCCTAAAATAAAACAGTTATTGCGTATTTTAGGATTTGTTCAAGATAGACAAAAACTTTTCGCTTGACGAAAAAGTAAGTTATCATTACCTATACAGATAGTTATTGTATCAGTGTCATTCACACATGGCTAATTAGCTGTTAAAACGGCCAGTGGCAAAAGCCATACAACTCATAGATGCTATTAAGTTTATTTGATAAACTTAATAAGAAACGTTACTGAGTTTAGCATGCTCAATGGTGTCTAGCGAAATGTTGAAATTCTTTGTGATGTTAATGATCAAGTGTTCAAATGCTAAACCAACTGTCAGCAGATTTATAGCTCTGTGGCATAGTGATTAAAGACACATTCTCATACTTGGGAGACACAGGTTCGAATCCAGGGAGATGTGCTTCATATGGCAGTTTTTTGTATTGTGGTTTTACTAAATAAAGTTTCTTACATGTATATCCCCTGTAAGAGTAGCAGATTTCATGTTCATAAGAAAATTCTGTGAAATGTATACCTTGTTAAAAGAGAAGTTTAAATTGTTTTATGTGGATCTGCTAAAGCATATTTGACGTAACAAACCAGCTGTAGTTTCCTGGAACTTAATGGGGACTGTTTCCTTTCCTGGCCAAGATTCTACAGAATACCAGGAGCGGGGGTTGACAAAACTAATGGAATAGGCTGTTACTTTGGAATTAACTAAATAACTTGCAACCGCAGCTACTGAGTTCACATTCGTTTGATTGCCAATTAGCAGTACATATATGTACGTTTTCAAAGCAACATTGCCAAATAGACCAAATTACCTAAATAGTTGGTGCCCGATTGCAGGTCACACAAACGGTCACAAAAACTAAAATGTAATCCAGCGTGTCAAGGGGAACGTTTTCGTACATCATGACATTATATGCAGCTCACTGAACCGACTCGAACTTAACGGGATACTTGCTCAGTGCCCCAAAAACACAGCCTCAAATGACTACAGAATTGAACCAGCGCCTCTGTGACCAAGTCTCAATATTTTTGTTGTTTTCACAAAGCTGGAAATTAGGGCAGTGCTAATTCGGAAACCACACGTATCCAAGCCCAACACAAAGACGTAAAGAGCACAACACCTGGATTCCTGAGCAATGGAGAAATTCTGGTCCAGTTATCTTTCACCCTATTTCCAACATGCAGATGGGTTTACTTTGGGAGAAAGCCAAATGATGCCTTCAGCCCAAAACATCCCCTTTGTCCCTCAAAGAACTGGAGGCTTTTTTTTGAAGAATGGTCAAATTTTTCAGCACACACAATTTAGGACAGCATTCTAAGGACGAGCTGTTATGAAGGCAAGGATGTCTCTACTCCATATACGTTCCTTTAATTATGTTGTCAGGTGTTTTCCATTCTTTTTTCATAAGCACATTAAGCAGAGAGGGAAGTTAAAGAAGCTGAAATAGAGTTTTCAATAGCTTGTTCCTCTTGTCTAACAGAACAAGCATTAAGATGCGAGTATCACATCCTTCATCAAGTGAAAGTACAAAAACAGGTGGTGAGATACAAAGGTTGATGCCATGATATTACACTGAACCTGACCATCCATTTTAATGTTTTTACCACATTATTTGTACCACTAAAAATGGTCCTGTGTGTCACACTTAGTAAGAGCATGGCACTTGTATTGCCACGGTATTGGGTTTCATTTAAAGGGGAGGTAGCGTGAAAGTACATAAATGGTTGCACTCACGTTAATTCATCCCGTAAGAATCTACGCACCAGAAACAGTATGAAAACAGCACCTACCCCAACTCCTCATGGCCCATAAGGAATTCATTAGGAACACTGTCAGTGAGGGATGCCCGAGTTTTGGTGCTGCCGTTTCAGTCCACCATGAACATGACACGCCGTCATTGAAACATGGCTTATTGTTGTAACTGTGGAATACTTTCAGAAGCTGCCCCGGTTGGCCACCAGAGCCTTTACCACAACAGCCAGACAGATGAAGAACAGGGTGCCAGAACACCAGAAGCTATTCCAGGTGACTGTTACACTTTCTAATTATTCATTACTTATGAAAATATGTATTTTTGCCAGTGGACAAAATGTCAGTTGAGTCATCAGGGACTGGAGAATTTGTTCGATCACGTGCTTTCAGAGCAACACAGATTTTCTCCTTGATGTTGGGTTGAGAGGTTAATAACTCGCCTGAGGCCCTCCATTGCTGCTCAGAGCTCTGGGATGCTCATTATTCCTATATATGGTAGAAACAGGAATAGAGCAATAGTAGATTCTTAAAGCGGAATATTCACATCTCAACTGAATCAGAGTTTGTTTAGTTCACAGTATAAGTCCACAATGATTCATGCACGTGTCATACTGCCAAGATGTTTGACTTAAAATCAGAGCACCCACAAGTTCATAGATTACTATAGCATCTTACGAATCTGTTTGGTTTTCAATGAAAGCTTCCAGTAATACTTTACACATCTGTAATTTGTATTAATGACTCTTGACGTTTTGTTATTGGCCCCTAACTTTCTTTGCTTTTGTTTCAGGAGGACAATGTTTTATAATGCGCTTTTTCTGTAACAGGAAATTAGGCACGTTTTGGGACCGTACAGCTAGTCAAAACACCTTGGAAATATGTAGTTAATATATTCAGTAAGATTCATAATTACAGCACTTGACTATTTTTGTAATTCTTTCTCTTCGGTTACAACCAATCAATCAGTCAAATGATTCTTATAGAGCCCTTTTCACATCAGCAGTTTTCCCCAAGTGCTATTACAACTGCAATGTTAATGTTTTTCTCAAGAAAGAAAAGAGGGGAAAAGGCATTTCAATAGATTCAAAAGATGAATTATTCCTGTTCTAGTTTGTGTTTTTGTGCACACCTGTGCATCCCTTGAGTCTCATCCTGTTTTTTGCCTTAAAACACAAAATAAAATGATGGTTTATCAAAAAAGGCGGACAATGGATTGCCTGTCCACATCAAGGGAGGGACCACTGATGTTGTCCTCTATCGTATTACGATGACCATAACCCTCGCAGGTACTTTCTGCCTTCTGTCATCCGTGCCCTTCAATCTATGTTAATTATCCTGCTGGGGTTGTTGTGCATGACTTACTTTGCCTTTCTGTTCTTTTTAGGTACTGGATACTCCTTATTCTGGCTTCTTTGTGCCTGTCAGCCTACATGTAAATGAGTGAAGAAGCCCAGAAAATGTATTGATTAGTTGTATAACTCTGAACACTGAATATCCATTCAAATCTTGTTTCACACCACATTGTGTAGAATAAAACCGGCCATCATGCCTCTGTCAGAAAGAAGCCCTTGATGTCAGTGTGTCGATTATGTGAGAGGATCCCCCCTCTGGTCGGCCTGTGTCGTTGCTTAAAGATGTATTCCTGGATTTTTGTGTCGGTTGTAGAAGGGACACTTTCAGGCCAAAATGACTCCACATTAGCTGTGTTCTGTCATGAGCCCCATGTCCTCAAACCCAGTTGAGTCCAAACGTAGACCTTCATGGCTTACTGAGGTATGATAGTGATTTCTCTTATACAATATGAACATAAACCAATGTATATCCAGTTTTAGAAAAATAGTTTGTAGTTATCAATATTTGTATAACTTCTTTAATCAAGTACTTACAAGCGACCATGACCTGATTTGAGGTTTTTCAGGTTCACCATTTAACCGGTGTATATGGCTGTGGTTTGCAAGTGTGATTAATTTGACCAGAATACTGCAAAACTGTGAGGGGTATTGAAGCTTGGAACATGACAACCGATAGCCAAAACCCACCACATCCTAATGCCGAAAGATTTAAGATTACAAATATCGGACAAAAGTATTTTAACACATTCAATGTAATTTAGTGTCAGATTATTACACTGGATCAACATTATTCATTTCAGAAATGTTATGTAACAGTTTTACATTCTCTCAAAATGATCTGTGTCGTCCATTTGAGGGACATCCTGATCTTTGTAATGTCCTGAGGATGCCTTCTTGCTCTCTACAGATAATGGTCTTCACAGAGTTCCATGGTGCATGTAATACCCTCTAAATTATTTTATATCCCACTCCTGATTATTACCTTTCATCAATGTGTTCTTTTAGCTCCTTGTGGACCATGGCGATCACTGCAATGTGCAACCAAAACACCTGTGAGGGAAAGCTACTGGAGCTGATGGTTTACCGGAATAACTTCAGTTGATAGAACAGTAAAACATAACATGTAAATAATTGGTATATACATCATCACATTTCTGAGATACATTTACTTTGGGTTTACTTTATTGTGCTTTCATACATATACGCATAGTTTGATCTCATCTTCATCCTTAGAATAATCGAGCACCGAGCATCTAGATATTATATTCAAGCCTTAATTAACAAAATACACAAGTAAGAGTGGTCAGAACTATGTTAAAAGTACAGTCAGCTAAATGGCATTTCACTGCCTAATTATATAAAAGTTACGACATAGTTACTAAATACAGATGACCAGTAGTGCAGTTAATTATTTGGAACAAGGTGCCCATAGTCCAGTATGCAGTTAAATATGTTACATATTAAGTAACAATTTCCTGTCAGTTTTCCAGTTGAAACCACAGAACACTTTTTTTATCATGGAGGGTTAAGAGAGGCCTACATCTCTGTAAACTGTCACGTGACACAGCCATCTTAGCGCAGGAAGCGTATGCTCATCTTGTGGTCAATGTTCACCTTCTCCAGGGACTGTGAGGAAAACACGAGCTGAGAGTTAGACGGCGAATCTGCATTGTTACGGTCATAACAGCACAGTGGACAAATACTGTCATTACAGAATACAGTTTCACTACAACAGTGGCCATTTTCATTGGCACTGCAAACACTTAGGAAAGGCGTAGTGCTTTAAAAAAAAATTGTACACGTTGTTGGGTCAGTGTTAGAGTGCCCCCCAGTGGTACCTTACGGAACTCTTCGAAGGAGATGGCGTCATCCCTGTCCAGGTCAGCCTCCTGGATGGTGCGGTCAGCAATGCTCTCTAGCTGCTCCTCAGTCACCTGCATCTCCATCATTGACCGCAGAACCTGTCAACCGACTTCAGCGATCAGTCACATCCCAAAGCCGCTGACCACCATTCTATTGTATGGTGCAGTGGTTCCCAACCAGAGGTTGCTGGGACCCCTGGGGGCAATGCTTAATTGCAACAGGATCCGGCACCACTCAGATTTGGCTCAGTTGGTTGTTTCAGCTATTCTAGACGAATCCGGTATCGGTCGCGTGTCATTTCACCGTGCACTTTGCACAAAACATTCTAGAAATATCTGTAGGTCAGAGTTCAGTCAAGTTGCCTGTTCCAGCCACTGAAGCTGTTACTTTGCATTATCCACTATTCACTCGATTCGTTTGAAGCAAGTCAATCCACTCGGCCACCTAGACCTGTGTTCCAGTACTTCTCAGCCCACTGGATCCATCTCCCTCTCAAACCCCAACTTGTGCCGGGACCTCCTGATTGACAAAGTAAGCACTGCCTAGGGGCACTTGGCCTATCCAAAGCACTTTTATTAGTTGCTCTCGACTGACGGATTGAGTTGATTTGGAAACCTATTAAGTCATCAGACCGTGGCTAACTAATTAAATGCATATGGGGGGGGGGAGGTATTGGAAAAACCCTCAGTACAGGGCCAACTTCAGTAGAAAGCACACACACCAAAAAGATTAGGAACTGCTAATATGGTTTGCATGAATGTTCACTGGACCTCAAAGCTAATCCCTCAGTTTAACAACATGATTCCCAACAAATTACCTCCACCATCAGTTAGTTCTGTACCAGATGTGCTTTTATAGCAGCAAAACAATTCACATATTTTTTGCAATACTTCTGTCTCACACCTGTAACAATAAATAGAGCAAACGCTTATCTATAACCTGCAGAAGTTCAGCTCTGGAGATTTTGCCATCCTTGTCCAGGTCGTATAGTTGGAAGGCGACTGTGTCAAAAGAAGGGAAAACATTTTACAAAATATTCCGGTTTAGGTGCTGAAATCGATTTTGTGAGACAACCACAATTCTATGTTTTCTAGTGGTGGACTCACACTTTAGTTTGCTGATCCTGCTATTGACAGGTTCAGGCAGACTGGGATCTCTGGGACGGTTGTTTTCCACAGGCCGGAAGTGGGCCAGGATCCTGACGAAGGAGTGGAAGTCCACCGTTTCCTGTCTGACAGAAACATTATAGTGTACAAGCACACACTTATATTCCAAAACGTAATGTGCATCGATATTTGTGAAAAAGATTGCACCGGATAAACCAAAGTTAAATAATTCTGTCATTTGGACAATTTAATAAAAAGGAAAACTAACCTTCACCGTAACCTTTAAATGGTGAGGTGTCAAGTCAGTGATTACCCAAACCTGTATTAAATGCTCTATACCCTGCAGAGAAGAAGGCGCCAATGATCCGATCCCCAATGGGGTTCATAGCCAACCTATTTATGGCTCCAAAATCCTCAGGGCTTTGAGGTAATGGGAATAAAACAAAGAAATGTAATTTAGACAAAAGTTATTATGAAATCCATGGTTTCAGTCGCCTTGGGAACAAAAAATAAACTGATGCTGATATTGTCCTTACCGGAGATGGCCAGTCTTCTCCTTATCCAGTGATTCAAAACGGTCATAAAGTCGAACTATATGAGCAGGGCTGACTATAGTGTTGAAAAAACAAGAGAGCAATTGATTGGTGTTCTTTATTATGGGAAAGGTAGTGCCACAAAATAATGTAATCAATGTATGCACTGAACCATGGAGGCCAGTTCATAGCTATGGATTCTAAATGCAAACATGCATGATAAAAACCTATACAATATTATTTAAAAACGTCTTTAACCTCATATTCAGGAAATATGTATTTGCCTAAATGTTGACATGTGCAGTATATGACAGATGCAAAAACGTATTTATTAGAACCGCTAAAATAATACTGTATTTCGTTCGGTAGAACGCATGCGTATTTGGTATCCAACACTGTTACCGCAATTTGCGCACCTGTCAACCATCAATCTTATGCTTGTGAAGGCGAAAAAAGACGAAAGTTTAAAGATTTGTCCAGTCAAATTCTGGCTTTAAATATTGTTTTGTCAAATACAATAGTAGCAATTGAACGAGTGAGCTTTGGCAGATAACACATGAAATACCGTTATACGCCCACTCATTTTGTCCAAGATTTTGTTATAAACTGGTTATATGGGCCAAAACCATAACAATCTTAATACAATATTTCTAAGATATACACGCTCAAACCATTGAATAACTTACAACCCGTTTCGCGCATTAGCTCTTCGACGTTTGGGATTTTTGATAGGGTGGAGTTTGTCGAGCCCATTTTTAAAAGAAAAACAACATCTGTTCCCCTCGATAGATAAACGTCAGGTCCCAGAACTTCAGATTTCCCAGTCAACCTCTCATTGGTGGTTTACATATTTCAAACAGACATAGTTAGCCCCCCAAAAACTTTAGTATCCAGACTAGAGCAAGCGTGTTTTGAACGTCAATTCTATCCCTTAAACGCAAATAATAGACATAGCATCTACCCAATGATTGCTATTCCAGGGCGACACTCTGACCAATGGGTGCTTGACTCAGTTTTTCCTAAATTAAAGTAGGCGTAGTTCAAGAACACATTTCCCCTTGAGTATTTTTACGAAAGACAACATATAAAAATCGCTGCTAATTTAGATTGCAATGACATCATCAGCCTGAAAGTATTATCCAGCAGGGGTTTTATATATTTCAGCAAAAAGGCACCAGGAGTGGTGCGGTATATAAACATCATACAATGGCTGAAAGATGTTAATAAGTATGACGTAACGTGAATTATCTGAATACAGCCCTTAGCTGTGGTATGCATGCCTTACAATTATAGGTTACCATCAGTACAGATGTTTTGGTCACACCCGTGGCATACATTCTAATATACAACAGCGTTCAGCCTGTTAGGAGTCACCACTCAGACCACCTGGTTTGTCATTCATTTTCCGATATTCTTATCCATAATAGCAGAAGAACCTCTTTCCATTAAATCTGTTTGGGTTCGACATACAGTGTAACACATATTATCATAATGTGTAGCTTAATGCATCCTTTTAGGACTGAAACACAAAATATAATCATTAACAATTACAATGTGTAATCATATCTGTATGTTCTATTCACAGTCTGTGTGCTGTTTCATCTCATTTTGTACCAGCTTGACTTTGGTTGGCAGAGTTTCATGTCGTTACGTCTTTATTTTGCACTTCCAGGTACCTGCACTAGACATGGAGACTGAAAAGACCTCTGGTTGCATGCCTTATGAGGTATGGATATGTTCTACAGAGAATGGCATATGCATAGTTTGGGGGTCATACAAATGTTAGATATTTTTAGACTGTCTGGCAGCACTTGACGGGTCTACAGAAGATTCAGTTCAACCTTGGCAGAGGGTGGGTGGTTACAAAGGAACAGGGCAATAGGTCTGGCCTATTGGGTGGCACTGATGCAGAGAGAAACTGCTTATTAACCAGCTGGGAGTGATGATGAAAACCATGCTGCCAGCAAGATGGCTTTCAAGTATGCCTGGAGGTTCAACACCATATGCAGTCCAGACTTATACTCACATCAGTCAACTGGCTGTAAGGCTACAGGACTGGACCCCTGTGATACCCCAGTGGTGTTCTATTCATTTAGCACATTAATTATAAATGTTTTATTACACAGACGAAAAGTATTTTCCATTGGCTGTTATTATGAATCAATATGGTGTCAAAAATCTCTTTAAGAAACATTCAGATTGAAGAGCTTTTGGTGTGTTGAAGTGTACAACAGTATTCTGTTTTAAAACACTTTTTATGTACCATAACAATCACAGTGGGTTTTTGTTTAGACATTACCCAAACACCAGATCTCAGGTAGGTTACAATTGACAATCATCAGGTTTTGCAATGTAAATCCTAAAACCTGAAGTCAAATTGCATAATAATCCTTGTTATTACCAACCTAAAACTATTGTTTCATGGTTGCCTTATAGAAATTGAATGTCTTTTACTATTAAGATACATTTATGTTCAAAAAAAGCATTGGCCCTATTTTGAGGGAACCTGGTCTATATCGTTACTAATACTCAATCTCTCATCTATTACATAATGGGATCTTTAACCCAGCAAAATCCCTGTACCGTCTAACATAATTTTTTGAAATTCCATCAAACTTGTAGAGGGTGTTAGACACAAGAGGGCACCATCTCGTTAATATATTAACAGCAACACTACTGTTGAATGTGTACACTGTGACTGCGAGTGACATTTTTTCATGGCAACTATGAGATTATAGCATTTTCCACATATCGCTTTTTCCTAACCCAAATTTGATAATATGATGTATGGGACACACTGGTCAAAGGCATTGTGCACTTATAAAGTGTATTAAAATTCAAAAAGTTATCAAAATGTTATTTTATAAGAAACCTTGCCTCGCATGAACTAACATTGTAGCTCTGGATAAGAATTACTGATACATTTCTGCCTGACATTTAAATGCTGTCATAAACATACAGTTAGTGTACTTTAGATGACACAAAGAATGTTTTCTATTTGTTTACATTACTGGCAGCTGGGATGTCTTGCCTGACTTCATTTATTCTGTAGTTGCTGACAGTTTGAATCACTCTTGGCTGACCTTTACATTTCGACCATTCAACCAACTTTATGGGCTAAATAGATTCCAACAAGTACATTTGAGCAGGCTTATGTTTGTCTTAAACAATTTTTACAATTTTAGAAGAGCTAACAATACAATGGACAGTGAAGTTATTTTAGACATTCTTACACATCTCTGCTGCCCTCATGCCATACAAAAATTAGACATTCAAATTGAAGCTTAATAGCATGGCTAAAAGTCTGAGATAAACCCAGGATGACACAGTTGATTTTGGTGCCGAGCCCAGGGCTCCATTCCAAAGACCTCCCAGAAAGAAACCAGTTGATCACTATCCCAAGTTCCAGAGAAAAACATTGCAATGTCTACGATGTCGGATTCTGATCGCAAACCAAATTGGGTCACACATTAAACAGCGGTCAAGGTAACTGGGGATCCCGGTAGCTACACATGCCTTCCAATTCAGAACGTTACGATAGTAAGGTATTAACAGCTTAAGAGTGCTCCAGTCAGTGCCTTCCGTTCAACCAGTGCCACGACAGCTAGTGTTCACAACGAATATATTTTTTGTTGATGGCAAATGTGAGCATGCAGTTTAGTTAATTTACACAATCACCTCCTCTAGACCGCACGCAAACAAGGAGTCGGTGAAACACCGAGAGGTTGATGGACTGGCTGGCCTTGTTCACCGGTCAAAATTCGAGTCAGGATAACCTTCATTTGCAAAGTACATTCACAGCACAACGTTTTACTTGTTGTAATGTTTCTGCTAAGTGTAGACAACACACAGGCATAGAATTCACAGGAAGATGTTGGGTAGGATAAAGGGATATGAGATATGAGAATATATTTAATATACAGATTTCCAGATGATGTACACACAGTAGGCTATCGGTGTAGTATCTGACAATGCAGGAAGAGGAAAAGAGTTTGAATGCAGCATGGTACAGCTATTTGGGTTTCAGTTCGCTGCTGGTTTGATATGGTGAATTGTAACGGTGAGGTGACGGACAGCTCCGCCATCTCCAGCTCTCCCTGCTTTCCCAACACTCATGAAATCATCCCGGTCCCCCGTCATTGGTCTTGCCTTCAATCATTACTAATACCAGGTCCCAATTAAGCCATTTCTGTGTGTTTAATTTTTTCTCTTCTGCGCCTCAGTTGTCAGTCATTGTTCCATGTTATGGTGTGTTTTGATGTCGAAGGTGAGTTTCGGTTTCATTTATTTACTTTATCAATTGTTTTCAAGTGCTCTGTGTCTTCTGTTCTTTTTGTGTGTGTAAATAAAGACAGCACCGACTGCCACACTTGCCTGCGCATGGTCCGTTTGTCCACGATATGCCGGCCATTACATTAATATATTCTTATTAGTCTTTATGGGGGGGTGGTTGATGAAGGCCACTGCACGGTGAAAGAAACCGCTGACATTCTTTTGGTCCACTAGCTGGCTGATAAGTATTGGAAAGTGTGGGTGGCCAGTTTGGAAATAGGTCAGTTCAAGGTTTATAGCCCTGCCACAAAGACCCAAACCAAGCACTGTCAATTCTGTGGGAATCCACGATCAACACATGAAGCCAGATCAGGTTTAACTGTGCTCCCAGTAAATTTTCTGGTGTGACTTGTTGGTGACCGATGTGCTCTCCTCTTGCTAAGGTTGAAGAATAATGCAACTGGAAAATGTAATGATTCAGCCAAACAAAAACGTCAGACTCCCTAGAGAAAAATGTGGGAGGCATTTCCTGTCTAACCACCACCTTGATGGATTCCGACAAACACACCCACACATACCGATCGGATCAAAATTGTTTTGTCTAGCCGCGGTCCACTTCATTGCGTTTTCCTAATTTTGGTCTTCGGGACCCAAAGGGGTACATGTTTTTGTTTTTTCCATAGCACTCACACACCTGATTCAAATGTTGCCCTACCACTTACAAACGTGAATCACATAATCAGCCTGTCATCAAGTCAATAAGAATCAGCTGTGTGAGTGCATGGGCAAAAACCAAAACATGGGTCCGTAGGACCAGGATTGGGAAACACTGCGTTTAGGCGTCTCAACAAATCCAGCACTTTGACAAATGTTTATCGTAGTACAAGCGGCATGGGCGTGGTCATCCGGAAATGATGGAATAGGCGGTATTATTGTACTAGAAAGTCTGAAGAGAAAAAAATCTTCAAATGCACATATATTTGTACATTACTACATGCATCGACCTACCCACATGTTTGGCAGCGTGCAGAAATGTTTTACTAGTTAGCCATTTTTTGTTGCGTTTGTGTTTCAAGCAATAGGGCATGAGATACATAACCAGTGTACCATGGCAAAGAGCTGTTCATGGCCACAACGTATTGTAGATTGACTAGGTGCAGCACTTAGAGGTGCAATAGCCATATACCATCATGGTTCTCTCATAGGCTGATACCTATGGCTTTCATCCAATTAGCATTCAGTATTTGAACACCTGGTTTATAATAGCTTTTCTACAGTAAGGTATAATCTATACAGCTTTTATACAGTGATGATGATGTCTTGACAATAACTGGTACAGAAATTGATAAAATGCCTGGGACTAATTCTCGTCCCAGGCCACTCATGACAGCAGCTTCTGCATTTGGCAGGCTCTTTCTCGTTTTCTAGTTCTCGTCATTTTTCAAAGATAACATCTTATTTCCCATCACTAGCGGTTTGTTTATCTTAAGGAGTGAGAGCATTAACCCCTGAGCAGCTATCATTTATATTTTTCATAAAATGTCCAATGTAATAAATGTTAGATACTTGTAATGATTAAGTGGGTGAGTGGCATTGTAAAACATTGCAGAAACATTGTGCTGGCATTGATCCAGTAAAATTAGCAGTTTGAACTCTTGACAGGAACACAGATTGTCTTTCATTTCTGATCTATATCCTGTTTCTTATAATCCACACCCTGATTGAACTCATTCTTTCATACCGGCCGCAAAATGAAACTAATATGTAACCTGGTTTCCGTTAACATTTTCAATATTAGCCTTGGGCCAACTGATTTAGTGTGACGCGTATAGCTAAAACTGGGAACATTTTTGGGGCTATTTTGGCATTTAATATTACAGGATGTTTAAACAAATTACTTCATGTACCCTGACTGCCTGACTCGCTGACCAACAAATTCAAAGAATAACAAACAATTAAAACAGCCTTGGACTGTAACCTATCAATCAGTGGCAACAAATTACTAACATTAGAGAACAAATGAAAAGAAACAATAGACCATAGACCTTGGACAGACAAAAAAGAAAAAGGATTGAAACCAACAAAACTCTCATTTTGAATAATTAGCACAAACTTTGTCTTGGGCAGTTTTTGTCCTTGGTGCCACAAGCAATGAAAGTGAAAGCGTGTCAGAGGCTTTGTTGGGCAAAGTGCCAGTGAGGAAAGAATGAAGCATTCCTGGCTGTTTGAGCTTTGCCCCCATTCCACCACAGCCAGTAAAGGTCGGTACTGAAAAGAAAAAAAAAAGGTTTTTTTTTTAGATTGTTCTGTGTCATGACAGGTTTAACTTATATAAAATATGTTATGTAACTTAAAGAAATTATACAATAAAAAGACCAGGAGTAGCAGTGTTCAGTGTCATACCAACCATCTACTTGTCAACAAGTTGTCAAGATTAAAAGCCTTTTCTACCAGAGAAAAACAAACACCATACAATAGCTCCTGTTACACTTTCTTCTACAAATACAGTAGTGCTTAAAAGTCAGGACTTGTTGTTTCCGGGACCGGTGTCACCTTGTTACATAAGTGCTTAGAATGGTAGCTTATTGCACAATTTGCGACTCTTATTTTGACTTTGACTGCTTTTTGTTATTTTTCCAGAGGATTCCACAAAGCTTCGGTTATAAGTCTCTGAAGAAATCCAAAGGTGGTGGATCTGCAGGTTTGGGTTGAGATTGGGTTATTATTGTGCTCCAATATAGCCAGTCAAAACATATTCTAATGCAACCAATTTGCTGTATTTTTCTCACTGTCAGACAGTTTTCTGTGTCTTCCTTTGTATTCTCTTTCTTCAAATGTCTTCAAAAATATATATTTTAAATAATTTATCACAAGGAACTAACAGAATAGGACAATACAGGTCAAAACAGGGACAATTCATGGTTTACAGGAAACAAAAAAACAGGAGTATGTAATTACAGGCAGTACAATATAACATTTTAAATAAAATAATATGTAGGAACTGGCATTGACATGAACACAAATATAAAGAATCTTAAAAGCTTGATGAAAATAAATCAAAAGGATTTATTTTTCTCCAACTGTGTTTATGAATTTAGAATACGGTACTGAAACAGTTGGATTCAAAATCGATGCTATTTTTTCAGAATAGCATGGTACCAATAAATGGTATCAAAGGTATCTATTGGTGTTTGTTGATAACATATTACCCACAATTTATAAGTATGGTAACAACAAAAATGTGAATGCTTAGAGATTCAAAATCAGACATGACTTATTGAAAAACAATATTTTATTGAAAAATAGAATGTTGTCCTCATTGGCGCCCTCCCACGTTCAGTTCCCATCCTTGGTCTGCTTCAACCATAATACCAGAGCCGGCAACACCAGTTACCTCTCAATTATATTTAGCTACAAACTGGGTCAGTGGGCTTGTTTACATTGCAAGAGACAGAATAAAATGCTAGGGATATTGTTTGCACAACAAAATAACCTGGCGTCTTGAGTCTTCTCTGTCATGTCTCTGAAAATTTAGCGTCATGTATACAAGCCCAATGATCCTTGGCTGGAGTGTGAGTCTGGTTGCCTGTCTCCCTCTTCAGTGGGGCTAAGTAGGCGTACGGCTGGGGGAGGGTTACAGCTGGACTTACACCATACAATAATTTCATTACTCGTGGTAGTTGGGAGTAAAGGATTGTCATTGCTTTTTTTGGCTCCAAATGCTGTATTAATTATTTTACTTTTATTTTTGTCCCAGCAAATACTTTTAAAGGAGCCAAGGGCCTATTCAGAGCTTTGAATCCTTTGAGATACAACGTAGGTCAATAAAAGCCCAATTGGAAAAGCAAGTAAAAATGTCACGTTCAACATTCAACTTTCACTCAGCAGTAGCCTTTTCCATTTAAAATATAGTTATTTAGCAGATGTTCTCATGCAGTGTTACTAAGTTAGTAAGTTCATCATACAATAACTACAGATGGTACACTTCATTATAAACAACTACAGCATTTATTAATTCATGCAACAATACTACAGATGGGACACTTCATTTTAAGCATCGACAGTATTTATTAATTCATGAAACAAACCCGGATAGTTATTTTCGGTTCGGCAGTGTGCCAGTTGGGCAGGAATTAAAGATGCACTCCGGGGTTGTGTCTCTAAGCTTTCCTGTCTGTTTGAAATTAAACTCTGCCGGTCTGTTAGAAGACAAAGCTGGATTCAAACCTTCAAGTGTCATTGATGGTTAAACTTAAGAAAATGTTATGTGATGGCAAAAAGTGGTTTTTATTTTAGTAATTGCTTCGAGCGCTCCAGAAAGACGAACAGTTAGTGCATTCACCTTAAGATATGGGTGTGGGTGGTCTATTGATCAAAGGTGATGCCTCTACAACACATCAGCAGGTGCAAGAAGGTATTCTAAACCTATGCTATTCCAGCACACAGTTTTCCTGAATTTACTCAGAAAGACAAAGAAAACATTTCACATAGCCAGTTGGAACAACCACACAATGCAGCATTGCTTAATCAATGTCCAAAGGAGAAAAGTAAGGCAAACATCGGGTTGTTGGAATTCCTTTCGTTGGGGGTGGCCTGAAAATTTTTCTTTAGCTAGTCTGAGCAAATACAACTGAGTGGGACAGCAAGAGACCTGAGGTGACAGTGCTTGAATAGAAATAAAGGGCTTAAGCGCAGCCTGAAGTTAAGGTGCAAAGGAGAGAGACAGTTTCCTTTGCTACTCTGTAGGCCATCACTTTTTAGTGTCACAAAAGCCTTTGTTAGAGAACACAATTTCCTCCGGGAAAAAAGTAAATATATAATTTCTTTTTTCAGAATAATGTCAATTGTGTCAGGGAGGAGACCCTATGCAGTTTTCAGCCATGATGGTCATGTCCTGTAGTGGACAGGCCTTTCTGCAAAAGGAGAGCAGCTCAGTCTATTCAAGGTTAAGCTTTAGGTTCTGGGCTGACATCCATGTGACAACGTAGGCCAGGCATGCAGAGATGCATGGTGGCACCTTGTTGTCGAAAGGGGGGAAGGAGACAAAAAGCTGAGTGTTATCTGCATAGTAGTGATCAGAAACACCAGATTAGGACAGAGATATGACAGAGCCGAATGTCTTGGTGTATCGAGAGAAGAGGAGAGGTCCAAGGGCCGAGCCTTGGAGAACAGCCATAGTAAGAGTCTGTGCGTCCCACATCAGTCCTTTCCACGTCACCTGGTCTCAGCAGTCTGCTAGTTAGCAAAACAATCCAAGAATAAGCAGAGCCTGAGATTTCCAAATCAGAGCGGTTGGAAAGTAGGATGCTGAGATTCATAGTAGTGGAGGCAGCGGATCAACGAGGATGAGAATAGAGGAAAGAGCTTGAGCTTGAGCATTCCTGTTATATGGAGAACAGTCTCAGGTAGAGTGGCCCATTTTGAATCCTAACTTTCCTCAGAATAATAATTTTCACTTAATATCTCATTGGCCTATGCAATACTTTGTTCAATTGATTGATTCCAGGTCGTCAGCGATTGAGTATCCTGTCATTTCGGTCATTTTGTAGGCTATAAAAAAATTGTGTAGAGTGCATTATGTGTGTTCCGTCATGTCCATAAAATTATCTAATTTCAGATATTAGAAATATTTTCTGTAAAAAAAAAAGATACATTTAGATACATTCTTTCACCCCATCAGCCCCTTGTACAACATGCTGAATTTTCTGAAACTCTAATGACGCCAATGCTTCACAACAGAAGAGATTCTTTGGATTAATGGTTTATCAAATGTTTATCCCAGGTTTTGAAAAATGTCTACAATGCTGGGAAATGTAACCAGACAGACCTTATGGGTCCTTGACCCAATTGGGTTTATTTGCCATTTTTTTAACAGTATTTGATTCCCTGCTGATTTTGTATGTTTGCTCACTGACAAAGAAATTATCAGTCTATAATTTTAATGGTAGGTTTATTTGAACAGTGAGAGACAGAATAACAAAAAGAAAATACAGAAAAACACATTTGTCAAAAATGTTAAAATGTATTAAAAATGTATTAAAATAAATACATGTATTTGCATTTTAATAAGGCAAATAAATATTTGATCCCCTCTCAATCAGAAAGATTTCTGGCTACCAGGTGTCTTTAATACAGGTAACGCGCTGAGATTAGTAGCACACTCTTAAAGGGATTGCTCCTAATCTCAGTTTGTTACTTGTATAAAAGACACCTGTCCACAGAAGCAATAAATCAATCGATTCCAAACTAACAACATAAAAATCCATAAATACGCATGTCAAAAATGTTATAAATTGATTCGTATATGAATGAAGAAAATATGTATATTCGACCCTTCTGCAAAACATCACTTAGTACATGGTGGCAAAACCCTTGTTGGCAATCACAGAGGTCAGATGTCATTAAAGTTTCAAGGCTGACATTTGGCAACTCAAACCTTCAGCTCCCTCCACAGATATTCTATGGGATTAAGGTCTAGAAACTGGCTAGGCCACTCCAGGACCTTAATGTGCTTCTTCGTGAGCCACTCCTTTGTTGCTTTGGCCGTGTGTTTTGGGTCATTGTCATGCTGGAATACCCATCGACGACCCATTTTCAATGCTCTGGCTGAGTGAAGGAGGTTCTCACCCAAGATTTCATGGTACATGGCCCCGTCCATCGTCCCTTTAATGCTGTGAAATTATCCTGTCCCCTTAGCAGAAAAACACCCCCAAAACATAATGTTTCCACCTCCATGTTTGATGGTGGGGATGGTGTTCTTGGGGTCATAGGCAGTATTCCTCTTCCTCCTCCAAACACGGCGAGTTGAGTTGATGTCAAAGAGCTCTGAATAATTCTGATGTTCATTGGCAAACTTCAGACGGGCTTGTACATGTGCTTTCTTGAGTAGGGGGACCTTTCGGGCACTGCAAGATTTCAGTCCTACACCGGGTAGTGTGTTACCAATTGTTTTCTTAGTGACTATGGTCCTAGCTGCCTTGAGATCATTGACAAGATCCTCCCGTGTAGTTCTGGGCTGATTCCTCACCGTTCTTATGTTCATTGCAACTCCACAAGGTGAGATCTTGCATAGAGCCCTAGACAGAGGGAGATTGACAGTTCTTTTGTGTTTCTTCCATTTGCGGATAATCACACCAACTGTTGTCACCTTCTCACCAATCTGCTTGGTGATGGTCTTGTAGCCCATTGCCAAGGTTTAAAATCTTGTCCCTGACATCCTTGGACAGGTCTTTGGTCTTGGCCAAGTTGGAGAGTTTGGAATCGATTGATTTATTGCTTCCGTGGACAGGTGTCTTTTATAAAAGTAACAAACTGAGATTAGGAGCACTCCCTTTAAGAGTGTGCTACTTATCTCAGCTCGTTACCTGTATTAAAGACACCTGGGAGCCAGAAATCTTTCTGATTGAGAGGGGATCAAATATTTATTTCCCTTATTAAAATGCAAATACATGTATTTATTTTAATACATTTTTAAAAATGCATTTTTCTGTATTTTCTTTTTGTTATTCTGTGTCTCACTGTTCAAAAAACCTACCATTAAAATTAGAGACTGATCATTTCTTTGTTAGTGGGCAAACATACAAAATCAGCAGGGAATCAAATAATTTTCCCTCAGTGGAGTGTATGAGAACAGAATTTAAGAGAGGTTACTAGTCTGTGCTGGTTTTATTTGACCACATAAAAATAAATATAGATTATGCAGGAGGATGGCGATTGTCTCCCTCAGTTTGTGGCCCTCGCTGGCGCTGTCACACATTTAGCCGTCATCCTTGGTCAACACTCACCATGAGACTTGAGCAGGCCACACCAGCAACATCTCAAGTATGTTCAGTCACAAACTGGGTCAATGATCCTTGGCTGGAGTGGGAGTCCGTTGGCCAGTCTCCGCCCTCCTGTGCCAGCAGGGGCTGGGACTGGGTGGGGGGGGGGTGACATGGGGAAAGGGAAGGGATGTCCTGCTGGGCCAGGGCAGGCTGGTAATGAAGGGAAAATGTTCCGGGCCAGCGGAGAGCGGAGGAGACCAGACCAAATGCGACAGGCTCAGGAAACCACAGTGAGCCGGAGCAGTGCCGCTGCAACAACCTGTTGCCAAAATCTCCCTCCAGACAGACATACAGGCAAGTGCCGTGTCTAAACCTTAACAATGTCACCTTTCAGTTTATTCACTTACGGCCACGCTCCAGGGTCACCATGTTTCAGACCACACTCTGAAAGCAAAACCAAACAGTCCATAACAATCAACTGGTTTATCATTGCAGTACACGGGGAGACAACCAGGGAACCAGAGAGTGGCTACAAGGGGGCCGGTGATAGGCTGCCAGGGGGTCGGTGAGTGGCTACAAGGGGGCCGGTGAGAGGCTGCCAGGGGGCCAGTGAGAGGCTGCCAGGGGGCCGGTGAGAGGCTGCCAGGGGCCCAGTGAGAGGCTGCCAGGGGGCCGGTGATAGGCTGCCAGGGGGTCGGTGAGTGGCTACAAGGGCGCCGGTGAGTGGCTACAAGGGGGCCGGTGAGAGGCTGCCAGGGGGCCAGTGAAATGGCGCACCAAGATACAGGACTGAGAATTGAGAATCGTATGCTGAGTATTGAATGCTGCATTTCAAAGCACATAAATCACGATATCCCATAGAGCAGGTCCCATATGTGACAGACAAGGCCCTCACAAAGAGAAGAGAGCAGAGCGAATTAAAGGAGAGGAACAGAGAACAGAGGAGAGCAGAGGGTAAAGAAGGGAAGCAGACAGGAGGAGAAAGTTGATGACGGAGCAGGAAAGGAATGAATTGGGCTGATTGAGAGAGAGGTGCTTCCAGATAAGGCTTCAGAAGAGTAGGATGTCTGTTGCTTGTTTACACAAATGTTCCAGTGTAAGACTCTTCTTGGTGCCAGCTATGGATTATAAAACAACACAAACACGCCTCAAAGTCAAAGTGCCTTACATCAGTCTGTGGCAGGTCCAGACCCGGCTACCCCCTGTGTGCGGACAGTTCGATGGCAGGTTGAGACGTTCTCCGCTTGTACGGAAGTTGGCGCTGAAAAGGTGCTGAAGAAAATAATTCACAACGGAGCCTGGGGGTAAACAATGCTTCAAGAGCTCCTTGCTCGCCTCGCTGACAGATGGCGGGGGAGGAGAACGTTTCTTGGAAGAGGACCAGCTCTTAATTACAGAGCGTCTGAATGAAAGGCGCTCTGCTCATTAGCAAGGAGCAGGCTGACATGGACCCTCAGCGAGGCACTAGGGGGGCTGACAGCCCTGCCCCAGGACCCTAATTGCGTAAATTGCTAGAGGACCGTCTCTGCCAACCCACCTCCCCACCACCAAAAGACCCACTGTGGGGCAGGGAGGGGGCTACTGCCTCACGTGTTTCCCCACATGGTGCCCTGCATTGAAGGAAAAGGCCTGTAAAGGGCAAAGACAGTGTGTGCGTCCGTTCATGGGCCCTTGGGCATGGGGCACCATATAGGGCCAAACTATGAAACATACAATAGATCCTTTGTTGTTGGTAACCCAGTTGAAGAGAGGCAGATAAATCTGATGCCCTCCAAAACTTGGTTTGTTCCTAAAACTGATTCTGAATCTGATTGAAAGTGAAGTCACATTATTCAGACAGTGTGACTTGACTGCACATTTAAAATGATAGTTAAGGTTCAGTTTGGAAAGTAGAATGGAAAAGCCAGTTTCCGTCACACCCTACTTTTCAAAGCACTTCATTGGTATTCTAGGAATAAAACCACAACAAATAAAATTCCCCCACCCCACCCCAAGTCAATTGCTACCACTTCTTTTTCAAGTAAGTCCTCCAAAAAGTATGAATAATAGACTAAGTACATCTTGTCATCTAGAGCCGATCTGTATGTCAGCAGAAAATCAGTATGGTGCCTTCATTCAGATGGGATTGGTGTCCTGACTCAAAAAGGCTGTTGACCTCAGTGTTGTGGATACATTTACAATCGGGCCTTCATACCACCATGGCTACCTAATAATTCCAGATCTTCCAGATTGTTCATTCATCCTCTCTCCACTCTTCAGGTGATTGCTGTGAACAATAATGTGTTCAAGGTCAGCCTGGTAAAACATTATTTTTATAAAAATGTAAAAATCCCTTGCTAAGCACTAAATATGCAAGTCTATTTGGGGAATATTTGTTGTTTATCAGTCTAATTGGTTGACACTGATATTACACTTCGCAAAGATTTATGAAATAAAAATGAACGTAAAAGCAATTTCCTTGTGTGTAAATTGTGCAAACCTACAATTATGATCACATCAAATTGACAAGATGTGTATGTGTTAACTGTGTCCAAGCACATTAATAGAGAGGCAAAGGGAAGGAAAAGATGCGGTAGAAAAAGTGTACAAGCAATAGGGATAACCGCACCCTGGAGAGGATCTCCCCCATTAGAAAATGTGGGGGAGATTCACAAACAGTGGACTGCAGTTGGAGTCAGTGCAAGACATGAGTTTCAGCTGTCGCATACCTTGTGTCAAGCCACTCTGGAACAAGACACAGTGTCAGAAGCGTCTCGTCTGGGCTAAAGACAAAAAGGACTGGACTGCTGCTGAGTGGTCCAAAGTTATGTTCTCTGATGAAAGTAAATTTTGCAGTTCCTTAGGAAATTAAGGTCCCAGAGTCTGGAGGAAGAGAGGAGAGGCACACAATCCACGTTGCTTGAAGTCCAGTGTAAGGTTTCCGTCAGTGATGGTTTGGGGTGCCATGTCATCTGCTGGTGTTGGTCCACTGTGTTTTCTGAGGTCCAAGGTCAACGCAGCTGTCTACCAGGAAGTTTTAGAGCACTTCATGCTTCCTGCTGCTGACCGACTTTATGGAGATGCAGATTTCATTTTCCAACAGGACTTGACACCTACACACAGTGCCAAAGCTACCAGTACCTGGTTTAAGGACCATGGTATCCCTGTTCTTAATTGGCCAGCAAACTCACCTGACCTTAACCCTATAGAAAATCTATGAGGATTGTGAAGAGGAAGATGCGATACGCCAGACCAAACAATGCAGAAGAGCTGAAGGCCACTATCAGAGCAACCTGGGCTCTCATAACACCTGAGCAGTGCCACAGACTGATCGACTCCATGCCACGCCGCATTGCTGCAGGAATTCAGGCAAAAGGAGGTCCAACTAAGTATTGAGTGCTGTATAAGCTCATACTTTTCAGTTGGCCAACATTTCTAAAAATCTATTTTTTGTATTGGTCTTAAGTAATATTCACATTTTCTGAGATACTGATTTTGGGGTATTCATTAGTTATCAGTTATAATCATCTAAATTAAAAGGAATGAACACTTGGAATATATCGGTCTGTGTGGAATGACTGTACACATTATGCAAGTTTCACTTTTGGAATTACTGAAATAGATTTGTGAAAACAATATGTATACACTCTAAACTGCAGTCTGTATGTAACTTACAAACATCATGTACAACTCCGGGCAATCTGCACAGATTCTGTCGACAATGCCAAATGTGGTGTGTGCCAGCTTTTAGAAAACGCCCACTCCGATTATAAATTGGAATGTACATTGTAAACAGATATTTTTGATTAACAGTACCACAGTCTGTCTGTGTGTGTGTGTGTGTGTGTGCATAGTACCAAGAAGTTATTATAAAATGTAATAAAATCAATTGTAATCATTGCTCTTCTTGTAAGGCAAACATTTATCATGAACATTTTCATTTAAATAGATGTTAAAACGATATTTAATTGATTAATGAAAATCTCCTTCATGCATACCTCACATCATACTTGCAAAGTTAGTTACAGCTTGTGGTGTGACCACACAAACATCAGACGTGTGTTCAGTTGTAGCGTCCCTACACATTTCAATACAAAATGTAGACTTTTGGATTGAAAACAATTACAACACATTTACTCAAAAAATTCACAATTAAGATTGTTTATTGACAAAATAATTGTTTAGACATGTAGCTTACCAACAGCATCCACGAAGGAGGACACAGACTAGCAGGTGAACATTACCCAGGAATTACCAGCGCCCACCTTGAGAACCTCCTTATACACATAGTGTATGCTCTGGTGTATACATCTGTTGGGTGCTAATGTCCCAGCTGCCTCATTAGCTAGGACAGGCCATCCCAAGAAATCCATCCCAAGAGCTGACCAGAAGATACACAAACAAGTCCATACTTTTATCACAGGCACTAATCTGAGTGAAAAACATTGCTAAATTGTGAATCATATGTCAAAATATTTAATCAGTTATAATGACCTCTGTTGGGATAATAAATCTAGCGTTCAAGATACAAAAGTTCAGCCCGGTACAATTTTTGTTTGTTTGTTGTTCCCATTTGTTTGAGTAAAAATATCTGAATGTTTCAACACATTCTCAAAGACAGGTTTTTTGTGTGGCCAAAAGAGCACCTACAATCCCAATTACATCACAGGGACCGTTTTTTGTCACCGGGAAACAGCTTTGTTCCTTTGTAATGAGTCATGCTGCAAAAGACAGCACATTCCCACCTGGGTTTTTTGTCCGATTGTATTTCATGTGGCAATTTTTTCCCCCCATTTTCTGTGTGTGAAGAATGGGATGGAAGGTCTTGACATTTTGCTACAACTGTATGTGAATTTCATTGGTGTTTCGCTGTTAGGTGGATTTCATTGGTATTTTGTATGTATGTGGATTTCATTGATATTTTTGTGGTATGTAAATTTCTCCTGATCACTTGGAAATGGATTGGTTTCTATTGGAAATTGGAATGCTTTCTAAAAAATACAAAATAAAACATCTTCTTTGCAGTGTCTATAAATCAACCTACCCAAAAAAAACACATCATGTTAAGTGAGGGATTTTCCAAGTTCCTTCAGATGAAACTGGTTTCTTAACACACACCAGTCAGAGCTTTGATTTACAAAAACTACGTAATTACGGGAATACATTTGGGACTCAGTAAACAAATGTTTGACATGTCCCTTTAGAAGCGATTAAAAACAGATAAATAGATTAAACAGATACCTCTGGTTAAACTTCCTGTTTGACTCAAAGGGCTCTGTTTCCAATCTGATAGTTGATGTGGACCAGAACAAAGCCTGGCGAAACTGATATTAAAACTATTTTCTATCTGGTTGCTGAGGGATGTTCTACGCAAAGCAATACACATTTCCAGATGCAGGGGTGGATTGGCCACAGGCCTGGATCCCGGATGAAACTAGGGGGCTTTTTTATAAATGATGACTGAGCTTCTCACCCTATTTCTAAGGGAGACGCCAACTACCCTTCTGAGAAAACTCATTTCAGCCGCTTGTACCCCCGATCTAGTTCTTTCGGTCGTGACCCAGCCATCATGACTATAGGTGTGGGTCGGAACTAAAATGTACCGGTATATCGAGAGCTTTGCCTTCCGGCTCAGCTCTCTTTTCATCGCAATGCGCTGCGGAAAAGCAAGTGCAATACCGCCCCCGCTGCTCCGATTCTCCGGCCAGTCTACCACTGCATTTTTCTCTCCCTCGCAAACAAGACCCTGAGATACTTGAACTACTTTACTTGAGATAAAACCTAATTGCCTACCCGGAGGAGGCACTCAATCTGTTTCCTGCTGAGAACCATGGCCTCAGATTTAGAGGCAGACAATGTAACTTCAAATCTGGAACTAAAGCCTTTCATAATCACCTAAGCAAAATCCTATGGTTTGTCAGTCCCCACCGATGGGATACCACGGATCCCACACATTGCCCCACAAGCCAATCGCTCGCCTCCCCTTCACTGAAATGACTTGAGCCATCGCTCACGTCGCAAACAGCGTGAATGTACCGTAACGGTATGTCCATACTGTTCGTAAAAGGCGGAACTACATACACAATGTCTTAGGAACATGGAACATCATAAAAGACTCCAGCCACTCAGGCTATGATCTGTTTACACTGCTGTTGTCAGGTAGATGTTTCCGGAGCATCAGATCACACACTTCCATACTCTCAGTTTTTACCCCCAGACCATAAGTCTCCACAACCAGCAACATTGATTTGTTGATCACATGAACAATTCATTTGCTCTGGTCACTTTCTACAGTTGCTATCAAAAGTTTAGATACCATTGGAGAATTGGTAATATATGAACCATGTGTAAAGAAACACATGTATTTTATTTCTAACCCTTACACATTGAAGTTCATAAAAAAATGGTACAATCATAAAACAAAACATAGCAACAAAGAAAACAATAACTGACTGAAAAGTATGCATACCCTTAGTTCTTAATACTGTGTATGGCCCTTTTTAGCATCAATGACAGCCTTGTGCTTAGGGTCATTGTCGTGTTGATAAGTTCAATTGTCCCTTGTGCAGCTTTGTTGCAGAAAAACGCAAATTGTCTGCCAGTATTTTCTGATTACATGCTGCATTCATCTTGCCATCAATTTTCACATGATTCCCCATTCCGTTAGCACTCACACCCCCCCCCCCCCAAACATCATTGAGCCACCACCATGCTTCACAGTGGGGATGTTTTTTTGTTAACTATAGGCCTTGTTGACCCCTCTTCAAACATAACACTTGTGACCATAAAGCTCAATTTTGGTCTCATCACTCCAAATTACAGTGTGTCAAAAGCTGTGAGGTGTGTCAAGGTGTTGTCGGGCATATTGTAACCAGGCTTTGTTGTGGCATTGTCGCAGAAACTTGTTCTTTTTGGCTCAACCATGCAGCTCATTTTGTTCAAGTATCGTCATATTGTGCTGCTTGAGAAAACCACACCGTCTTTCCAGAGCAGCCTGTTTTTCTCCTGAGATTACCTGTATGTTTTTCTTTTATCCCGAACAATTCTTCGGACAATTTTGGCTGAAACATTATTTGGTCAACCTGACCTTGCCTTGGTATCAAGAGATACCTGAATTTTTATGTTGTGATAAAAAATATTGTGTTGCATGCTGGACATCGAATACAGCACAACTTCTTTCTTTGTGACATAATATACTGTCTATGATCTTGAAACAATGTGACTAGTTGTGTGGTTGAAAAAAATCCACCACTATTTGAGTGACTGTTTGTTTTGGCAAATATTTCTTTGAAATGACGCAACTGTATGTTCCAACGTGGTTCCTGCTATTGATATTTGCAGCCATTATGTACGTGTGCTGCTTCTCTGAGCCACAGCCGAGGCGTGGCATAGAACCCTTTGACTCTGTTGTCAAAGAATTGCTTCTCCTACATAGGTCTGCAAAAGAAAGGTCTCAAGCCATGTTTTTCATACCCAACACAGGCATCCAGGTTTTCTGTGTACAGTGGGGCAAAAAAGTATTTAGTTAGCCACAAATTGTGCAAGTTCTCCCACCTAAAAAGATGAGAGACGCCTGCAATTTTCATCATAGGTACACTTCAACTATGAGAGACAAAATTAGAAAAAAATCCAGAGAATCACTTTGTAGGAGTTTTAAGGAATTTTTTGGTAATTTCCTCTGTAAAATAAGTATTTGGTCATCTACAAACAAGCAAGATTTCTGGCTCTCACAGACCTGTAACTTCTTCTTTAAGAGGCTCCTTTGTCCTCCACTCGTTACCTGTATTAATGGCACCTGTTTGAACTTGTTATCAGTATAAAAGACACCTGTCCACAACCTCAAACAGTCACACTCCAAACTCCACTATGGCCAAGACCAAAGAGCTGTCAAAGGACACCAGAAACAAAATTGTAGACCTGCACCAGACTGGGAGGACTGAATCCGCTATAGGTAAGCAGCTTGGTGTGAAGAAATCAACTGTGGGAGCAATTATAAGAAAATGGAAGACATACAAGACCACTGACAATCTCCCTTCGTCAGGGGCTCCACGCAAGATCTCACACCGTGGGGTCAAAATTATCACAAGAACAGTGAGCAAAAATCCCAGAACCACACGGGGGGGACCTAGTGAATGACCTGCAGAGAGTTGGGACCAAAGTAACAAAGGCTACCATCAGTACACACTACGCCGCCAGGGACTCAAATCCTGCAGTGCCAGACGTGTCCCCCTGCTTAAGCCAGTACATGTCCAGGCCCGTCTGAGGTTTGCTAGAGAGCATTTGGATGATCCAAAAGAGGATGGGAGAATGTCATATGGTCAGATGAAACCAAAATAGAACTTTTTGGTAAAAACTCAACTTGTCGTGTTTGGAGGAGAAAGAATGCTGAGTTGCATCCAAAGAACACCATACCTAATGTGAAGCATGGGGGTGGAAACATCATGCTTTGGGGATGTTTTTCTGCAAAGGGACCAGGACGACTGATCCGTGTAAAGGAAAGAATGAATTGGGCCATGTATCGTGAGATTTTGAGTGAAAACCTCCTTCCATCAGCAAGGGCATTGAAGATGAAACGTGGCTGGGTCTTTCAGCATGACAATGATCCCAAACACACCACCCGGGCAACGAAGGAGTGGCTTCGTAAGAAGTGTTTCAAGGTCCTGGAGTGGCCTAGCCAGTCACCAGATCTCAACCCCATAGTCAGTCTTTGGAGGGAGTTGAAAGTCCGTGTTCCCTAGAGATAGCCCCAAAACATCACTGCTCTAAAGGAGATCTGCATGGAGGAATGGGCCAAAATACCAGCAACAGTGTGTGAAAACCTTATGAAGACTTACAGAAAAAATTTGACCTTTGTCATTGCAAACAAAGGGTATGCAACAAAGTATTGAGATGAACTTATTGACCAAATACTTATTTTCCACCATAATTTACCAATACATTCATAAAAAATCCTACAATGGGATTTTCTGGATTTTTTAAAAATTCATTTTGTCTCTCATAGTTGAAGTGTGCCTATAATGAAAATTGAGAACTTGCACAATTGGTGGCTGACTAAATACTTTTTTGCCCCACTGTATGTCAGATCTTATTCCACAACCGAGGGCCTAGCTCTGTTAGTCGAGGTTTGTCACTGAAAAATGGCAGGAATTTTGAAATGTACAGAAATGTCTTGTTTGCTATAGTAAAAAGCCTTTCAAGAAAAGACTTCAAAACAAATGAAGATGGCTGACATACTTACCTGGCATTGCAGGACCAGAGAGTATTTTCCAGTGGGGTCAAAGTGTAGCATAATACAGGACGTTATTGCATGCAAAGAATATGTAAACAAATACTAAACATGTCAGATGTGTGGGGTTCTGTGTGGTTTGATTGTATATTTGATCTTGAATGTACTCTGACCTCTTCTATATAATTTTTTTAACATAGCTTATTCATTTGTCATTATTGTTTGTACCGGTGTCTCGTTAACTCCCCTTATATAAGTTATGTTTGCCATTGTTCATTGTGAGGTACTGTTTTTGTGTTAGCAATTTAACTAAGCCTGAGTGTTCTCAGTTTATTTTAGAAGTATTTTGAAAGTCTGTTTTGGTATCCCGGCCCTTGGCTGCCAACCTGACCACCTCTCTGGGTTATTCCTTACTGAGCTTCGGCTTCTGATCTGAATTCATACCCAGTTACAAACCTTCTGCCTGCCCTTTGACTTCGTTCTAGCATGTCCCTTTATATACCTTTGTTACTCCATTATAAACGCCCTGCGCTCTGCGCTTGGATCCATCCATCCATCCAACCTGCTCTGTGTACATTCATTACAGAATGTCGCCCAAGTTATGAGTCAGCAAATAACACATCAGTTTACTTAAAATGTTGCATTATAAAAGTATTCTCCCTCTGGCTCTTGAACATAGAGGTGTATTGGGCTGTCAGCCAGAGCACATTGCATGTTTATGTTCCTAAATACTTCTGGAAAGCCTCTTACCAGTGGTTAATTGTCAGACAGATTGTCAAGATGAATACACTCTAACCATTAACACTTAATGGTTAATATATACTTTTATGTTTACAATGTTCAACACACTGATTATTTAGTATTTTGAAACACTTGAAGACATAAAAATGTAATCATACTTGAAAATACATCTATTTTAGCATTTAATGCTATTTCAATCTGATTTTAGAAATAATTTGCAAATGGCAGAACAGATAATCAAAATATTTAATGAATCCACATTTGATATGTTGATGTAACATGTACTGAGTTCATCCAAGTTTTTGTATATCAGTGGCATTTCATTATAGACGAGGGATTGCCTCATTGTGATTAATTAAATGTGAACGGCATGTTGAAAACAACAGTGATATCTGGGAAGAACAGCAAGAAATGTAATTCACATTTCAGTGATCTTAGGGGCAAACATTTTTAAAATGTAAGTCAAATTGTTGTTGCCTGTCAGCTGATATGCCTAGGTCTTCCTAAGGACATGTCTCAAGCGTAATATTTGCAATGGTATTTAAGTTGGAAGTGGAAGTGGAAGAAACTTTCTCAGCCTGGTCTTGTCTGGTCTTATCTGGAATCTTCCTGTTAAGATCTTCCAGTCCACTTCAGTCATGTATAAATGAATGCATCTTAAACATTATCTCTTCATCTCTAGCTGGTTTCATGTTTCAGTGGTGTGCTTCAAGCTTTTGGAGTTGAGGATAGACCAGTCAATTGAATGCAAAATACAACAAAACTTAGATTGAATGTTCATGCTGGGTTACGTTGTAAGTATATAAAATGTTGTTGTGTATAAAATGCACAACAAAAAAGGGTCCATTACAGGATGTAATTTGTTATTTAATAATATGGTTTAAAACTCCCTTTTAAGAAAGAAACAAATCCTTTCCCTCTGTAATATCTTGCATTGCGACATTGCGTGGGAGAAAACTCACCTAAGTGGTTGTTTATGTCATGCATATCTGAAAATTCTCTTGGAGTTTGAAAGAAAAGGAAAGGCGTAGAGTAAGCAATGGATTAAATTGCTTAAAATCAAACCTAAGTGCTTAACTGTTCTCACAGACCAAAGAGAGAAGCAAATAACACAACATATCACATTTAGTCTTATCTAAAGAAATTGTTTTCGTTGTTTTGGATTAAGATCTCTAATTGCAAGAACTGTGTGGAATTTAAATGATTCCCACAAAGTCAAAGTCAGACTGGTTTCACATTATTCAACTCGACATCAAGCTATGGTAGTTTAATTTTAATTATTTACAAAATGCTTTTAATATCGTTAAATGACACACAATACCACTGTAGAATATGCATATAAATGATTTACCAGTGCCGTACACTATAAGAATTGTGTTGTTTGGCTTAACAAGTGAAAACATGTGAAAGAAATAACCAAATATGACCTGTAAAAAATAAGGACATAAAAGTGCCCCATTAACCTCTTCCCATTCCTCCCACCTGTGAAAGATATCCGCCCTCCCCTGTCACCAACTCCTGGTCAGGTGGAGTCCCATGGATGTCGGAGAGCAACTCAAAGACTCCAGACCAACTGCTCTCCAGGTTAAAGCACTGGAGGGATAAACATTTGAAGTATCTGGGACATTCTAATTTTGGTTTTGGATACATTTAACCTGTGAAAAATACTAAATTGTGTAAAACGATGTCGGGGGACAATAGTACAGGTAAATACTTTTTTGTGGTTGTCCTCCCAGTCTTACATAGACATTTCATTGACGGGCTCCTAAACCCAATGTGTCCTGCTAGCATCTGTTCTGGGTGCATTGACGGAAATAAACGTGTCCTGCAAACAGAATTACATGTGTGGTTAATGGCGTTTGGGGCATATTTTGATGCACCCATCAAACAGAGAAAGTCTTGCATTTATAAATGCATATGTGTTTTTTTCAAACATGGTATTTTTTCAGTAGGAATCTTAAGAAGTTACTTTTGGGAAGGTTTCTCCCACATGACAGTGGAGAATGAAAAAAGAAACAAGACCATCTGAGTTCATCACAGATGCTGGCTTTGAACTGTGCGCTGATAACAAGCTGGATGGTCCCTTTCCTCTTCAGCCCATAGGGCACAGCGTCCATGATTCCCAAAAAGAATCCAGATCACTGCCGCCCGTCTTGTGTTCAACCTTCCCAAATTCACCCACGTCACCCTCTCCTCTGCAAGCTCCATTGGATTACGGTAGAAGTTTGCATCTGTCACCAGACCATGGTGCTTGCCTATGGTGCAGCAAAGAGAACTGCACCCTACCTGCAGGCCATGCTTAAACTCCGATCTGCCACTTCATGTCTTTTGGCCACTCAGTCCTCACGGGCGCACGGCTCCCGCTCAGCCAAAGCAAAACTTTTCTCTGTCTTGGCACCTCAGTGGTGGAAGAAACTTCCCCTTGAAACCCGAACAGCAGAGTCTTTTTTGAAATCGGCTGAAAACCTACTTCTTTGATGAGTACATTTATTAATTTGTGTATCCCCCAACTCCCTGAAAAAAATTGAAAATTAATAAATAAATAATGCACTTTTATTTATTTGGAACTGACTTTGCCAACTAATGGCTTTGATTATGGAAAGTGTACTTATTGTGATTGTCAGATGTTAGTTTTCTTAGACACCGTAAGAAGAATGCACTGGATAAGAGCATCTGCTAAATGTCTAAATTTAAAAAAATTAAAATGTCTCAAGGAAACGTGGGCTATCCCAACAATAACAGCCCACAACATTCTGTAATAGCTTTTTTTATTTAACACGTCAAATACATTTTTAATTTGAAGTGTCTAATATTGTTATTGGAAATGTTTTTGTCAGAGGTTCCATAACTAGGGGTCACAACCAAATGTGGGGTCGCCTGATATGAAAACGGCAAATTGGGAAGAATCCCCCAACACACCCTCCCAAAAAAATATTGAGGGACATTATTAAATTAAATATTGATTAATATAATATTTGTACAGGAAAATCAAAGTTACGTTGTTAACCCTAAAAGTAAAAATTATTAAATATAAAAGATAAATATCTACCAATTAGAGAGCCCTTAGGGATGTGAGAAAAGGTACAACACATTGCTCTTGAGTGATTCCCATTATAAATTGCTAAGCCCGGTTAGCTACTGCAAAATGACTAGTTATCTCAGACCACAATGCAAGGCTATCTCAGAGGCTAGTACATCAAGTGAAGGTGAGGCAACTGACCAGCACACAATTGTACCAGTTCAAGCCAGATGGGACCATTGCGCTTAGTGTTTTCTGTGTGCTTGGTTTGTCATGTCTTTGTTTGGTCTTTCCTGTTCTCGTTTCAGTTAATCCGTTTATTCCTTTCACCTGTGTTTAGCCCCCATCTGTTTCTGTTCACCTTGTTAGTCTGTGTATTTAGTTCAGCCATTTTCTCCCCATCCTGGTCGGTCATTGTTATTCACGTTTTGTTTTCCTTTTGTTTTCATTAAAAACTCCTTAAACCCTGTGCTTGCATCTATCTCCATGGATCATGACAGAATGACCGACCAAATGCACTGGAGGCAGCAGAGGTGGACGGAAAGAGAACTCCTTGGATGGCTGGATTCTGAATCCGAGGATGAGCACCCCTACCGTCACCCGCTGGAGCGTTGGCCAGCCCAGTGGTTAGTCAGATGACCAGTTATAATCAATATACAGTGGATATAAAAAGTCTACATACCCCTGTTGAAATGCTAGGTTTTTGTGTTGTAAAAGAATGAAACAAAGAAAAATCATTTCAGAACTTTTTCCACTTTTAATGTGACCTATAAAATTAACAATTCAATTGAAAAAGAAACATATCTTTGAGGGGGAAAAATATGACTTGGGATGTGGCTGTGCTCAGAGTTAACCAATCACATTTAAACTCATATTAAATTAGTTTATTACACACCTGTCATAATTCAAAGTGACTCTGATTAATCACAAATAAAGCTGTTTCTTAGTTGCATCGCAGAGCAAAAGCCATGGCCCAGAGAGACCTTCCAAAGAATTTCCAAAGCATTAGATATACCATGGAACACAGTGAAGACAGTCTTCATCAAGTGGAGAAAATATGACACAACAGACATTACCAAGAACTGGGTGTCCCTCAAAAATGTATGAAAAGATGAGGAAAAAAATGGTCAGAGAGGCGTCCAAGAGGGATACAGCAACATTAAAAGAGCTGCAGGAATTTCTGGCAAGTAATGGGTGCTACATGTTACAACAATCTCCCATATTCTTCATATGAATGGGCTATGGGGTAGAGTGGCAAGACGGAAGCCTTTTCTTACAAAGAAAGACATCCAAGCCCAGCTGAAATTTGCAGACACAAACATGTTTCCCAAAAAGCACGTGGGAAAATGTGTTATGGTCTGATGAAATCAAGGTTGAACTTTTTCCCAAAGGTATGTTTGGTGTAAAACAAAACTGCACATCACCTAAAGAACACCATACCCACAGTGAAGGATGATGGTGGCAGCATCATGCTTTGGGGCTGTTTTTCTTCAGCCAGAACCAAGGTTTTAGTCCAGGTGGAGGGAATGATGAACGGTTCCAAATATCAGTCAATTTTGGCACCAAACCTTCAGGCGTCCGTTAGAAAGCTAAAGATCAAGAGGACGTTCATCTTTCAGCAAGACAACGACAAAATTCACAGATGCAAATCCACAAAAGCTTGGCTTCACCCGAAGAAGATTAACGCATTGGAATGGCCCGGACAGAGCCCAGACCCGAATCCAATTGAACATGTGTGGGGTGATCTGAAGAGGGCTGTGCACAGGAGATGTCCTTGCAATCTGACAGATTTGGAGCGCTTTTGCAAAGAGTGGGCAAATATTGCCATGTCAAGGTGTGCCATGCTAATAGAATCCTACCCAAAAAGACAAAGTACTGAAATATAATTTCAAGACTCTTCAACACAGTATTAGTTTACAGGTGTGCACACTTTAATGCAACCAGGTAATTGTGGGTTTTTATTTAAAACATTTCCCCCTCAAAGATTTCAGTTTGTTTTCAATTGAATTGTTCACATTATAGGTCACAATAAAGGTGGAACATGTCCATGCATTACATCACAAAATCCTGGCATTTTAACAGGGTTGTATAGACTTTCTATATCCACTGTAACTGATCATCTGACTAACTGGCTGTATGCTTTGTTCAAGGCATTGACACAGTAGATTCCCTTTAATACAATGACGTAATACATTAATACAGTACCATGTAATGAGAGATTGCTTTGAATGAGATACAATTCAGCCAGGATAAGGACTGATAACATATAAATCATGTGTACACAGGCCTGAACATTTACTTTCGGGCTAGAAGCTAATGTTGTCATCTTGAGGGGAACAAGATAATACAGTCATTTGAAAAACAATCTACATTCCCTGGCTAGTTCATACACATCTTTCAACATATGGATGTGTAATCTTCACTGGTGACAGATGAGGGTAAAATAACTCAATGTAGAATTTATTTGTAACTGCCGTCTTTCACAACAACTGGGCGGGCTTTTTTCCCACTGTTCTAAACTTGGGACTTCTAGATAATTTTGTACTGAGTGACTAAGATTATCTTAGGAAAGTTTTTTATTCTTATACTTTTGCTAATGAGGGTTGCACCTGCACTAACTCCTGTCTTAATCTTCAAACATCCTCTGGTCTATACTTAACCACTATGAGCATATCAACTTAATCATTGTTCATCTTTTGGAGGATGTGCTTATCCATAATCACTTAAAAGTTTTTACTGTACCCAATTGGACTCCAAAGACATTGTAGGATTTGTGCATAAATAATAATTACTCTTAAATGTGCTGGATTTTTTCCCCCATGTGGAAGATGGGTGAATTACAAGAACATAATGCTTCTTTTACCCCTCCCAAGCCTCCACTTTTGCTGTCATTCACCAGGTGCTTCCATATAGAGTATATATTTTGATGGTAAAATGATTAGCTGCAGTATTTACTGTGTGATTTCTCCCATAAATGCAATTGCAGATTTCTTCAGCAACCTGGGAAATAACTCTGATTTCTTTACAGACTGGGTGGTACTCTGGATGAAGGATCATTTTAATGGTGTAAATAATTTGCTGTCATAAACTAATGATATCCAACAGAGCCAGGAGGTATACTTTATTTACATTTCATGTTACGACCACACACGTTTCATATGTGGTCACATGAAACATGTTGTAGTAGGCTACAGGCTTTTATTCTGTAGGGGCAAAGCCAATAGCAGGACCAGCCATTAGCAGGACCAGCCAATAGCAGGACCAGCCAATAGCTGGACCAGCCAATAGCTGGACTGGTTTACGGTACAGTTGCCCTCAAAGACAACAGGATGTGCCCCCTTTAACTGGAACCAAGTCAACAGGATGACCCAGTCTGTCTTCCAGGCCTATTTTAGGTGACAGGATAGTGACAGGAACACACTCTGCTCAACCCCCTTTCCAGTAGTCCCCTTCCAGGAGAAGGAGATGATCTGAAAGGCTATCTTCACCCTGGCTTCCCCTGTCTGACTGTTCACGTGTTGTTTCAGCTGAGATTTAACTCATTTGCAAGCTTCCTTTTGTTGTTGTTTGTTTTGAATTTGTAGGCCTTATTTTGGTGGTGGATGGGAAAATGGCACCAGGACAGGGGGGACAGAGATAATTGGACTTCCTCTTGGCAAAGAAGTGAGGGTAATATAAATGTGGCATTCCTCTGTGCCATAGGGACCGCTATGCAAGCTTTTGCACTGAGTTGCATGGCTATGTTATTACTATTGCTACCATCCCATTGCTCAAAGACTCATACTGAAGGATCTGCTTGATGTGCGTGTGTGCGTGTGTGCGTGTGTGCGTGTGTGCGTGTGTGCGTGTGTGCCAGTCACACATGTTAAGGCCATCGTCAGTCTATAAATCTCTCCTGTATGTACACTATGTCTGGAACCCACAGCAAGGGATCTTAGTGACTAAGGTAACCAAAGAACCCTTGAATGGTCCCCTGTCTCCACTTCTTGGCAAAGAAGTGAGGGTAATATAAATGTGGCATTCCTCTGTGCCATAGGGACCGCTATGCAAGCTTTTGCACTGAGTTGCATGGCTTTGTTATTACTATTGCTACCATCCCATTGCTCAAAGACTCATACTGAAGGATCTGCTTGATGTGCGTGTGTGCGTGTGTGCGTGTGTGCGTGTGTGCGTGTGTGCCAGTCACACATGTTAAGGCCATCGTCAGTCTATAAATCTCTCCTGTATGTACACTATGTCTGGAACCCACAGCAAGGGATCTTAGTGACTAAGGTAACCAAAGAACCCTTGAATGGTCCCCTGTCTCCACTTCTGAATGTGACATAAATATTGTAATGTGTACACAACAGTATTTTGCTTCCTGTAATACACCATCATAATTTAGAGCTTTTCCCATACAAACATCAGTTGAAATGGATCTTGTGATAATATCTGAAGTGATATAAAGGTCAAGTGGATTCCATCTCCTGGCTCAGTGATGGGATTGCTTCCGATCTGTTGTGGGAAATCCAATTCCTATGGCATACCATCTCAGTGTATCCTTATCCAAGAAACCATAGAAATACAAATAATAGAATGGAACTAGAAATCCCCTTTATAACATGTTTTTTTGTCATTTAGGAGAATCCATCACAGCTTACAATGGATCAACACACAACTCTGTAACATTAAGTAGACTTTATACAATGAATATTGAGGGTAGCTGTGAGGGTGTAGTAAATTTTCAGTTGATCAGTAATTCAAATTTTATGGACAGTTACTCAATAACCATATCAATAACAGCTCTTCATTGCAACAGACCACCTTCCTCTGTCTCCTGTCATTTCTCAGTCTGCATGCTGTTTTTCCTGCTGGCCCTGAGACTACACACCTGAATGCAGGCAGCTTCTGGTTTTTTGCTAGACCCCGTAAGCAGAGCAGGCTAAGAAGAGCGAACGTCTCTGACTGACTGACTGACCACTGTTAAATAGCGTAGTGGTTAGAGACTCCATCTACCACACAGGAGACAGGGGATCAAATCAAGCCAGGGACCTAACAAATTGGGTCTCACAGGCTACAGACTTCATTAACTAGATACAGCATGCCAAAAGTAAACCAGTTTATGGTTAAGATCCGATCAATGAACTGCAACCAACATGTCTAACATCGTAAATCAAGTGTTGGACTCTTTTTCTTAAAACATGCTGCTCTCTCACTCAAGTACAGCAGTATAGAGTGAGGTCAACGAAACATCTCTCACAACCCGTCCGGTTTATAGAACTCTTTGAAGAAATACGTAAATTACGCTGCATTTTATGTTGATGGACAAATGTGTAACTAGTAGTAGTAGTAATTGATTTATAATTTAACATGATACATGTACACTGTTGATACGCAAATGGTTTAGCACAGGAAGAGTGTATTGGCCAATTCTCACAACAAAGCTGCTATTGGCTCATTAATAGCTGCCCTTCAAATCACCTCCCTTGTTCACCATGATTATTTCTACTTGTGGCCTGGCTGAACTAGGATTGCCTAGTTGTTATTTTTTCTTCTCGTCTCTTACAGGTGGTTTTTAGTCGCGTCTAGAGAGATGGCTGATGGTCAGCACAGCAACCGCTGGGGTCTTTGTTCCAGGAGTGCATTTTCGGAATTCCTGCAATATTTGTACATAAAAGTTAAGGCAGAGAGGGACTGCTGTTAGAGTAGGAGACAGGGACCATTATTATAACACTTGGGGATGACAGTGAGGCAATTGGGGATGCGGAACAATACTGTAAAGCTGGGGATGATACACAGGGACCATTACTGGTCTACTAGAGGATGATTTAGAGAGGCACAGGGACCATTAGTGTAACATTAAGGGATGATTTAGAAAGGAGAGGGTCCAGTACTGTAAAACTAGAGGATGATTTAAAAGGGGACATAAATGATGAATGTAACACTAAGGGATGAATTTTGAGGGGCATGGGGTCCATTACTGTAAAACTAGATGCTGATTTAGGGGGTAACATGAGCCATTAGTGTAAAACTAGAGTATATCAGAAACATTACTGTAACACTAAGGGATGATTTAGAGGGGGACAGAGACAATTACTGTAACAGTAAGGGATGATTTAGAGGGGCACAGAGACCTTTACCTTAATATTAGTGGATGATTTAGAGGGAACCAGGGACCATTACTGTAACACTAAGGGATGATTTAAAGGGGAACAAAGACAATCACTGTAATACTAGCGAGTGATTTAGAGGGTGACAGAGACTGTTGTCACACTAAGGGATGATTAAGAGAAGAGAGGGGAATTTACTGTAACATATGTGGCAAAAAAGTCTCAGATTGCCAGTAAATCTCCATTTAAAATTTATTTTGAAGAGAAATATGTGATGCTTAATCTGCTTTTGAGCGACTCAACATAAACAGGATATTTTGTGAAACACTGTGATTGCAGAGGCAACATGTTTGTGTGTGCGTGCGTGAGGTGGATGTGTGTGTGCGTGCGTGCATTGGGGGGGCTATGTGAGTCAGCACAGGAGATGATCCGTATTGAAGCTGAGTTCTTTTGTAGCACCTCCCAAAGTAACCCTTTTACACCTATACGTATATAACTTCAGTCCTGTTTAATGTGCTCTCATTTTTGTTTTAGTTAAAGTTTATAATTCGCTGGCATATCCATTTCCTGTTCACTTTTTGTTCACAAAAACTTTGAACTCTTATATAACACCATTGTTCTGAGGTTTTTGTTTCGTATTGAGTCTGAGAGGATGTAATTACAACCCTAAATAGGTTTGAAATCTTTGGTTGAAATCTTTTTTTTTTCTACCATTACTCTGGACCCCAAAGTAGATGAGAGTCCTTTCTCTTTCTTGCTGCTGTTTGTGCAGTATCCTCGACCCCAGGAGGACAAATCACTTCCTCTGAATCCTGACGATAGCTTAGCGTCCTGGAGAGTAGTCAGAGGTCACAGGGCTTTCTGTCGTGTCCCGGAGCAGGCAATCACATTGGGGGAGCAAGAAGCAGCTGTCAGGGCTCCAGTCGGAATGTACCAAAGCAGGAATGACCTGTTTTTGCCCAAACCACTCAGCAGTGGTGGATCTGACCTCTGCTTTTCCTGTTATTATTCACACAGAGAAGAGGCTTCTGGGGAGTCCGGGAGGTCAGCGCCTACCTTAAACCTCTGCTGCTCCAGTACAACCATGAGACACTCTGATGTGCTTACTCATCATCACCTCCCCACAGAGACTCAGTGCTGAGGCTAGGCCCTGGTGCTAAAGACATGACTGTGCTGTGAAGTCATGTGTCAGTATCACAACTGTCATCTCCCAGTATGGGAATCCCAGTATGGGAATTAACCCAGGCAGGTCACCTGATCACCAGCCTTGATTCCTCAAACCTCTGAGGGCACGGAAGTATGATATATACTTCCTGGGGTGTGGCTTTTTGGTTGCGAAGAATTGTTTGCCAATTCGGCTTGCCGAGCATTTTGTCAGAATTCTCCTATGGCTAGATATTCCTTGATCTAGTTTTGTGACAGTTTATTCTTTTGCCTTGTAATTTTGTACTGTAGCCTGGTTCTTTGGACCTTCTGTGTTTTTGATATTTCTGTCAGCCCTGTGACTTTGGTTTTTTGGATAACGTTTTGTGTGAATAAATTCAGCTCTCTGTGTGCACCTCCATATACTGTGTCCAGTGAGTCATGATAGAGGTTGACTTACCTTATATAGTTTGGAGACGGCCAGATTAGGTCATTGGGCCTTGAGTCAAATTTCTGTATAGTTTTTTATCGGTTCATTTTTTGCTCGATAATAATACTATATGGTACAGATGCCAGAAGACATGGCTCTGCTGGACACTGTTTCTAGGGTTCATAGCTGCTTGGCTGTTCTTTTCTCTCGTGAACAATGACCAGAGCAGGATATCCTCTCGGGCCCCTGAACTTTCCCTGGCAACATCAGCTTGTTAAAAGGGTTGAGAAGCCACCCTTTTAACAAGCTGATGTTGCCAGGGAAAGTAATTGTCTTTCTTTTTCCCCCTCTCTGTTCCTCCCTCATTCTCTAGTGGTCTAACAAGCATTGGAATTGTAAAAATGACAACCTCAATAAACCCTCCCTTCTTTCTCCACCATTTTGGTTCACACTGGAGTCCATGCAACAACAGTGGTTCAGTCTGCTGACTTTAAAACCCCCAAAACTTTGAAAAACAATCAGATAAGGGACATTGACCCAAGCAACCATGACAGTGGTGGGATTTTAAGCCAGTTAGATTCTGTCTATTACAGTTACTAGTGTGTTTCATTAAAGCCACTTCAATACCTTTGCAATCTCCACCATTTAAAAATCCATTGTATCTCCTTTATTGCTGAAAATTCTGTTGCCTTTGAAGTTTCAGCTCTTTCCATGAAGGGAATGTGTCAGCCTGGGAAATGAGAATAGAAGATGGGACCCTTTGATGTGGACAAGAGGTGATTTGGTTGCCCGCTCCCCTCCCACAATCTTTTCCCATCACCCATGACCATCGCCATCCCCCACTCCTACCCCCCACACCCCTGCAGTCCTTTTCTCCATGTCCCTGTTACATAAAAGGAGCGCTTCAGTCCTCACCTCAGGGCTGTTGGGGCTTATGGGCCTAGCATAGAAGCACTCACTGTGAGAATCTGGCAGGAGTGTGTTGACAGCAGACACACTTCTCCTTTTAGTTCCAACCCTGAGGTTTATGTTGTTTTGCTGGACACACTCCATACTGTCTGGATATTTTAAAAGGCTGATGACTGATTTGAGATTACTGGTACCAATTCTACTTTTTTTCCATGTAAAAACGTACATGAAAACTTGCTCTCATGTGCAAAAAAGGACTGATTATTAGTGGTACATAATGCAGAATTAGATAGATAAATGGCCTACAAGGAATCACAGTTGGGCTTTTCCGTCCGACGTTTCTGACTTGAGTAAATCTTAAGAATATGTGTGCTAGCTGAGGCATTTGACTGAACTACTTTTGTGCGTGTGTGCGTGTGCGCGTGTGCGTGTGTGCGTGTGTGCGTGCGTGTGTGCGTGCGTGTGTGCGTGCGTGTGTGCGTGCGTGCGAGTGCATGTGTGCAGTTATAAAGAGGCTCACGAAGAGTCACATAAACACCTTACAGGACTCTAAGTGACAGCAGGAATGTTTGTCCTCATGTCAACACCAAAAGCTTAAATGAAAAATCATGAAAATGTGTTCTTTGAAAAATAACTTTTTTTTATTTGAAGGACTCCTGAAGGACCTACCAGGAACCATTTAATTTTAAATGGATGGAGTATTTCCCATCTGTGAAAAATGTTGAGAGTGATAATCCAATAAAAACAAGATTGTTTCACATTTCATTTAGTTATTCTCAGAAATGCAGTCAGCAAGAAAGCAGATATGTCTTTGAACAGTAGAGACTTGTGATTCATATATTACACAGCGCATGCTTCATACTTCCTCTATGGAATTCTGTAGAAGTGTCCATTGTTATGTAAGTACATTAAGTTATATGGATTGTAAAATGTCTTGTTTTGGACTTTTTTAAAAATAATTTCCTATCCCGAAGTCCAGATTTAATCACATTCCTTTTTAGAAAGTGGACATTTGTTTTTGGCCCAAGTTTGGCTTTCCAACAATCACTCTGCTAAACCACACATGACTATAGTTGCAAAATTGAGGAAGTGAGTGACTATAAGTAATCTTTTACCAGCATGTGTGGATTCAGGTTAGTTAATTACCACAGTTTCTTTCCTCTTACACCTCAAAATGCAGGGAATTCCTTGTTGAAAATTCAACCACGTTTAGGGCCAAAGACAGTCATACGCTTCAGTTAGCGAAAAGGACATGGCAACGTTATAATGCTCCTTTGTACGTCAGCAGTTTTTTAAACAGTTCATACCCCCAAAGAGGAAGTAATGAGATGTTTGAGAACATTGTCTGGGAAAGACTTTCTAGAAGGGCAAACACCTGGATAGATACCCACACCCACTGCCCAATTCAAGACATACACCAAAATAGTATCAAATAGGACTGATCATCAAGGCTGAATGCATAGTGCATTCAGAGAAACCCTTCGGCTCACCACTGTTGTAAACATTAGTCAGTTGAAATTTTGTGGCCTTTCTTTCAGCTTGGACAAATCTGTCCGTTTTTCGCTGACTTTTGTCATTGAAAGGTTGTTTCACTGGTCCACGATTAAATAATACTTGCTGATTCATTGATACAGTGCAGTTGGCTGTGCAAAGTTAGTTATTCTTAAAATAACATTAGCATACTAGGCTACCTACTGCAGTCAATCATGACTAAAGTTAATCCTTTAATTGAACTATTTTGATTATGTGAAACTTTTTTTCAATTTCTTTCTCAATAAAATACTTCAATTCCCATGTATCCTTTTAAAGTTTGGGGTCACTTTAGAGTTTCCTGGTTTTCAAAAGATTTTAAAAAATGTTTGTCCTTTAAAATTTTTAAAGCTCAGAAATACGGTATAGACATTGTTAATGGGGTGAATGACTATTATACCTGAAAACTGCTGATTGTTTATGGAATATATACATATGCGTACAAAGGCCATTATCAGCAACCATCAGTCTTGTGTTCCAATGGCATGTTCTGTTTATTAATCTAAGTTAATAATTTTTAATGGCTATGTGATCATTAAAAATCGTTTTTGTAATTACAGTGCCAGAAAAAATGATGAGACCACTGCACCTTTTTCTTTCCTTTCCAAACATTTTGAAAAAGAACATTTTGAGGGAGGAACAGAAGCGTTCAATTTGCAATGGTCTCTATATTTTATCCCTTCTGTTCCTCACTCAAAACCTTCCTTTTGGAAAGGAAAGAAAAAGGTGCAGTTGTCTCTTAATTTTTTCCGGATATGTATATTAGCATATCTGAAAACTGTTGTGCTGATTAAATAAGCAAAAAACTGGCCTTCTATAGACTAGTTGATCATCTACAGCATCTGCAATTGTGGGTTCAATTATGGATTCCATGTGGACAGAAACAAATAACTTTTCTGAAAGTCATCAGTCTATTCTTGTTCTGAGAAATTAATGCTATTCCTAGCAACAAATTGCCTAGAAACTGAAAAGCTCATACAACGTTGTGTACCACTCCATTCACAGAATAGCTCAAAATTGCTCTAACCAGAATTGAATGAGAAGTGGGAGGCCTCGGTGTACAAATGAGCAAGTGGAGAAATATATTAGTGTCTAGTGTGAGAAATAGACATCTCACAGGTCCTCAGCTGGCAGCTTCATTGAATAGTTCTGCAAAACACCAGTCTCAACATCAACAGTGAAGAGGTGATTCTGGGATGATTTAAAAAACAAGGACATTTCTATGTGAACCCAAAATTTTGAACAGTAGTGTATTACAGTAGTAATAAACAGGGCCGGCCCTCCCATTATGCAAGATTAGGCAGTTGCCCATGGCGACATTAAATTTAAGTTGGCATTTCAAACATTGGCTGCCTCCCTCTAGTGTGACAATTTGCTACCACCCCCCGGTGCCCCTGAACTTGCCTATGGTGGCAGAATGTCCAGGGCTGGCACTGAAAATTATCATTTACATTTTCTATTTAATTAACGTAAACATTTGTGGCTACTTAATATTTCTGCATTCATAATCTACGGCACATAATATCATTAAAAGTCTCCGGAGTAAATAAGATGTATTGAGGTGAGGAGGAAAACTTTCTTGAGGTCTGACAAAAAAAAATTGAAATTATTTTTGGGAATCATGGATGCTGCATCCTCCAGACTAAACAGGATAGGGACCATCCAGCTTGTTATCAGTGCATTGTTCAAAAGCCGGTGTCCGTGATGGTATGGGGGTGCATTTGTACATCTGCCATTGGTGACTTGTCCATTTGAAAAAGCACCATTAATGCTGAACAATATATACAAGTTTTGGAGCAACATATGCTGCCATCCGAACAATGTATTTTTCAGGTAAGGCCTTACTTATTTCTGCAAGACAACGCCAAACCGCATTCTGCAGGTATCTCAACAGCATGGCTTCATAGCAAGATTCCAGGGGCTAAACTGGCATGCCTGCAGTCCAGTCCTGTCACCCATTGAAAACATTTGACATATTATGGAATGAAAAACACAAGAATGGAGACCCTGAACTGCTGAGAAGCTGAAATCCTATATCAAGCAAGAATGGGAAAACATATCACTTTCAAAACTTACAGCAATTGGTCTCCTCAGTTCCCAAACACTTGTAGAGTATTTTAAAAGGAAGAGGTGATGCAACACAGTGGTAAACATGCCCATGTCCCAATTTTTTTAAATGTGTTGCTGGCATCAAATTCAAAATAGGCATGTATTTTTTCCAAAAAGAATGCTCAGTTTCAATTAAATATATAAAATATAGGGATATATGATTTGCGCATCATTGCATTCTGTTTATATGTGCATTCTACAAAGCATACCAACTTTTTGGAAAGTGTTGTTTATTCATTGTGTGTGCTTTCAAAATCAGTAACATTTACACAATTCTATGTAAGGATACATTCTATACTGCCCACAGTAGGTAATAAAATATATATTTTTTTAAATCACTAGCCCACTCTAATATTTCTGAATCTGAATTGAAATGATTATGATATTATAATGGACCTGCTATATAAATGTTTTAATAATTGCTCTTTTCTGGCCAGGGGAGAGCACATTTTCTGCACTGTTTATGATGATCAAATTACAAACAAATGTGACCTTCCATTTAATTTTAAAAGTTGCCCTTCCCAGTTTATGGTACAATGTTTGCATAAAGATTAAGGTATTGGTTAAGATTAGTAGAGAGTTACAACTTTTGGACCCTCACAATGAATGTCAGAAAGATATTCATAGGGGAGCGTTTTTTTTTCTTGTCTGCCTGGCCTTTGGAAGGAGTAATTAAGACACACACACAAAGGTACACTTCTTCACAGCACGGTTCTTCTTCTGGTGGTGACAAGCAGAAAGACCCCAGTCACTGTGGTTGGACCCTTAGAAGTCATAGTAGCGGACTGGCTCGCTTTGTCCCGGCCCAGGACCTCCTCTAGGAGGTGTGAGTGTGGGACAAAGAACATGGGGTTGTCACTGTGGGAACTTCCCCTCCTCTTCCTCATCTCCTCCACAAGGAAACACATCCACGTCTGGCCTTCACCCTCACACTGTCCTCTTTCACCCTGATACTGTAAAAAATAACAGAAAATACAGTACAATCTGGCCAAGAAGGGGGTGAAGTTCTCCCTTTACAGCATTGATTTGACCTGAGATTGACAGATGTCTGAGACTTCATGAGATGTTTTGAACTGGAGTATTTTGAGCCCAGAGATAACCGTGAGGCCGACCTCTTCGTCTGGAATATTTAACTCTGGCCAGGCTCTGCTTTTCAGGGTGGCCCCTAAAAAGGCCATTGTAGCCTTGGGGTGGATGCGTCAAATCAGCAGCAGAGCAGCACAGGGATTATGTTTGCCAAACTGTCTTATAGAGGAGCACCACTGATATGGGAAATAAGCCTTATACATTAGACAACCACCACAGTCATTATCTCAAGGATAACCATGGACACAAAGGTCATCGTCACTCATAGAGAGAGAGTCCATATGCTCTGAGGCCAATCCTGAACTTGTCCAGGAAATGACCCCTAACCCTGACGTGTGGGCTGTCAGGGGTGGGCTTCACAGTGCCAGCTTCTGGGGGGGAGATGAACAGAAAGACGGGGTTAGGGGATCACAGTACTGAAACAGAAACTTTTCACACTGAGTCACAAAATAGGTTTCTAGAAACATCACAGGTCTGCAAGGGGATTTCATAGGCTTGCCAGTGGCATATCCCTTGGCTTTGAGGCAATTGGTTAAGAATGTCAGTGTTGGTTCCTGGTTCCTGGGTCTGGGGCAGTGTGAATGAGGTCAGTCCTGAATCCACCCTGTTCCTCCCTGGGAAAAGCCTCCTGTTCAAATACGCAGATCTTTATCAGCACCATCACTGAGCTCAACTGAAACCAACTTACTTCCACTTCCTTCTTTCCCACACTTTGGCTCCTATTGTGCTACAAGATGAAGCTGTCCATCATCAAGTTGACCAAGCGCCGACAGGAGACGGACAGTCAGGCAGTCGGTCTGTTAGTCTGCTTGGGCAGCAGGATGTGGTAAGCTGCGTGCAGACACACAATCGCCATATTTGCATTGCTTGCATGGCTGGTACGTGGAGGCAGATGCTACAAAGCATTGCAATTTTTCACAAACACCAGAGCTTGTTCGAAAGGGCGGGTGTATAAATGGGTGATTCAATTTGTTGCAGTCAGTCTTTCTAGATTGTAAGAGACTGAGTGGGAAGGCCAATGCCTGAAGGCTGCTGGACACAGTTCAGGAGGCCAGTCTCCTCCCATCATAAGCAAAACTCTCTGAGCACTCTCAGAAAACATTTTGCGCTATGGCTCAACTACACTATATAGATCCTATGTATGAAATCTTAAATTAAATGTTTTCTTCAACGTTGCCCTCTTTCATTCATTCTGTTTTGTTAACTTTGGCTTGATTTGTGTGTCCTTTACAAAGACAAAACCGCCCAATCCCAGCCTTGCTGAAGCATCCCCAGATCATCACCGATCCTCCACCAAATTTCCCAGTGGGTGCGAGACGCTGTGGTTTGTAGGCCTCTCCATGTCTCTGTCTAACCATTGGATGACCAGGTGTTGAGCAAAGCAGAAATCAGAGTAGATGACCCTACTCCATTCCAGTCGTTTTCGCCCTCTGCCAATCTATAGCTCTGTTGTCCCCAATGTCTGTTGCTTGACCTTGTTCGTATTAGCCACCGTCTTTGACATTTTCACCTTCTATCTGAACTGTTTTTGCCATCCAACTGGTCATATTGCAAGAGGATAGTGATGACCACAGCAGTGGTTCATATACTTTTCAGGTAATCACCTAATCAGTTCGTCATGAAGTAAAATTAAGTGTGCCTGTTTTGGAATTTAACAGACACTGAAATGGAATGGTTGCCATACATGTAGTGATGGTGATTTGAGAAAAATTTGGAGTGGTCTCTCAATTTTTTCCAGAGCTGTATATCTTTATTTAAATCATGTGTATTTTTGTTCTGTCATGTTAGAGGTAGGCTTTAAGCAAATACAAATTTAACAGCATAAGGGTTCCAAAATGGTTCTTGAAGTGTTTAGGTTCTTCCAAGAACCAAATTTCATTAAAAACATTTTTCATCCAAAGAACCCTTATTGGAAGAAAGAGTTCTTCAAGGATTGTAGAAATCATGGGTTTTAGAAAATCCTCACCCTCAAATATTCCAATGTTTCAAATGTTTTTTTAAGCAAGTAAGTTTACGTGTGTTCTGCCATAGTTGAAATTTTTAACATAATTTCCTGCCATGAAATATATATATTTTTATTAAGATAATTTTTAGGGCATGTTCATGCTTAATGGAATAAAGACATATAAATGAACGGTGTGTACAGAGAAGGGATTACATGCAGAAAAGGGCCCAGATGGGACTCAAACCCTGCCCCTTAACGAAGAACTCAGCCTTGTAGAACACACTCCACCGTTGAGACACCAACTTTAACTGGGTAGTCCCTCCAAGGTGAGATACATTGTGTATATGTGTTTTAGGCTGTGGAGAGACCACAGAAGAGGGATCATCAGCTGTTATCCTACAAGGGCCAGAGCCTGATGGTCTTCTGATCTATCTCATCGTCAATTGGACAGACCTGGTTTCTGAAGTTTAAATAAGCCCCTGATGGGGTGCAATGAAAACATTTTTTAGTGGAACTGTCTTTGAGGGCCAGAGTTGATGACCCCGGCCATAGAGACAAAGCTTGTGTTGAGGGGCATTTGTCTATTGAAGATTTGTTTTTGGGGGGGGGATCATTTTTTAATAAATGCTGTTCAACAATAAACTTTTTATGGGACTCCCTGGCCGCTCACTGATAGAGTGCTTACCATAAGACTCAGTCCTTACCACAGCTGTCTGGGTTCAAATCCATCTCTCCCTGTCCATCTCTACTGTCTCTATTGCATGAAAATGCCCGAAAAAATTTTGGTTTCATGAAAATTGGTTAAGAATACAATGCATGTATGTAATGCATTTGAATGATCTAAACCATAGTGAAGTGGATTAAGAGTAGTCCTAGACTGAAAACGTCTTACAATGGAGATCTTTGTAGAATTAGTCTTTTAGTCTAGGACCAGGCTTAGTCCATATCAGGGAAACTGACTGAATGTGTTGCATAGGATTCTATTCTACCAATTATTTAAGAGACATTTTCACATGGGATAAAGTACCATGCCAGAGGGACCAAAACCACTATGCACATAGACTACTACCCCGCCACTTAGAAAAGCATGCAGACTTAGACATTTTGTATGACTTTTCCACTAAACTAATAACCCACCCCAACAGAGAGAGTTTTAAAGAGGAACATTCAGGCCATCACATGTACTTCTCTACAAAACAGGTGTGCCATATCAGTAGTGATTACTTTGGTATTTCTACAATTCAAATACCTACCCTTGATTACAAAATGTGTTCATACCCCGTCACTCTGTTCACACATTGGGCACGTTCCAGTGGATCTGATTTTCTAGATTTTGCTCATCAACGGTCTTGTATTGGGCCCATTCAACACATCTGTTGAATGGGTCCAATTTGTGATCACCTGTCCATCTGTGTATGAATTAATACTACATGCTGGATTGTAGTGACAGAATATCAGAAACTTCAGAGAACCTAGTTAAGCTAAATCAAAAGTTTTTTCAGCAATTTTGAGCCTAATTAAGGACCTTATGGTGAAAGTACTACATTTTAGTGCTAGTCTTAGTTTCATGTTTTTTTTGTAGAAATGAACTATACAGCCTGGATAAATGATGAGGTGTGCCAATGGCATGAACGACAGGGTTTAGGTGATTACTTAAATGTATTTTTCTGGTGGGATGGTCTAATGTGCTATCAATGTCCAGATTGTCCTATTAAAACCAGAACCCAGAAGAAATATCTAAAGCATCTTGAATTGTATTGTAACGTGAGAATTGAATTGAATAGTAAAGTGAGACTCATTTTGTTGTTGAATGAGGCCAAAATGCCCCATTACATTACTCCTGAAACATGTAACCCGGAAGCACAGCACCACAAAACAACAGGAAACACTAAAGGTTAGCGTAATAAAGAGGTTGATTATGAAGAAGAGTCCCATGTAGAGAAAACTACCTCATTTTTATAGAAATTAGCAGAAGTGAAAACAAATATTAAAAGTGATCTTGCCCATTTTTTCTCACGCTTCAGTGTGGTCACACATTACCTCAAGTGGTGCATTTCGTATGTTATGAATTAAAGTTAGACTTTTTGTTGTACCTGTTATAAAACATATGTTTCTTTTTACTGATAAGTATTTCAACATTATTTCAATATATTGGTGTTCCCTCATTTTCACCTGATTAGGTGCCAGTGGAGGTTATTAGTATAGGAGTTGGAGGACAGGCTCAATCAATCTGTTCAACTGTCACCATTATGTCCTCATATTCCTACTGCTCCTATTACTTTGTTGTTTGTAAATGGCTTGGTGCTTCATCTGGTGTAATAAGTGGACCTTGGCATGATGCTACTAATTGTCTTTTTTTTCTTCCCTCTCTGCTGTGTCACCATTGCTGGAGATTATAAGAATTAATCTGCTGAGAGCAGCCTGATGTGCCTGGCTTGTGTCCTGTCATGTTATTGATTACACTGGTCCTATGTTCACTTTTGACATTTTCCTCCTAGGACCTACACAGCCACATGTTCTTTTAGCTTATCCTCAGAGAATCTCCAATCCTTATTCATCATTGTTCCAAGATAATTAAATGTTGAATGTTTTCTCAATGTCAAGTAAACATTGATAATTCCAACATAGATTTGTGATAGATGACCACAATATACAGTATGATATATGGGATAAAATATTTTGCCCAGTTCAAAATGATTCTTTGTAGATGAGGGTTATAGGTGAAAACCCTAAAATAGTATTTTGTTTGCCCCTGGTTGGGTTCTAGATGAAGCCCATCACACCATTGAAGGGTTATCTGTAGGAAATCTCATAGGGAATATAAAGAAATCCCTTTTTTGGTTAGTTATTCACTTATTTTTTTTAAGTAATCGTAAAGCTAGGAATGTCTCCATAGTAATGCTAGTGAGGGCTGTGATGACCCTGGCTAATCAATGACCTAGCTAACTATTTAATTCATCAGCCTAAAACACAAGAGCCTAAATAGTGATAGGGGGACTTTTTTCTATTCCCGCATGTTTATCATGGCTACAGTTATGCAGTAGCTTCAACATTCAGATCGCCCAGAGTTCAATGGTTTTGCAAGCTGGTGCCATTTTTCCTCTAGCTTGAGAAAAATGTAAAGCACTATACAAACTAGCTACTTAACATTACTAATGGAATCCACATTATATATTAAGTATTTTGAATCAAATTCCTCTGCGTCTCAGAATGAGCGCTGCGCTCAGAAAGGCATTATAATGTTGGTTGAGAGCAGGTTGGGGCAGAAGCAGGCGTTGGAACAGGGCTTCCCAACCAGTACTAGGACCCTTGGGGGGTACTTGGCTCCTCCACGTGGGGTTACTTTAGAAGACACGTGAGACCACAGGGTTACTGGTAAAATATTGGTACTTCACGGAATCTCACTACAGTGTAAAATACTAGTTGGTGCATTAACCAATGAAGGCTGGGAACCACTACAGACATGCTGCATTAGTGGAATATTTTGATATGCTGAAAAACTTAGAGGGTTTACCTACGGTTCCCTTATTAGATGTTTTGTTCACCCCTCTCTGGCTTGTTTTTGAGTTGATGGTGTAAACAAGTGAATTAGATTCTGGATCTTAACTATCATTGTTGTTTTATGATAACTCATATGTTCCCAAATATAAGAGCACTTCCTTGATATTGATGTATTTGCTATAAAACATTTAGGGTATATTTGTACCTTTGGTAAATGCTTTTGTATTGATTTAAAGTTGACACTAGCTGTAAACAAACAGTTAAGAGAATCATTTTAGTTTTTTTATTCACTACAGGTCCTACAAACGTGTATGCAAATGTGTATCCACTTAACATTGATATAGAATTCTCACATATGCTGTACATCATTCTGATACATTCCATGAAAGTATGGAAACTATTGATCGCATGTCGGTATTTCACGTTGTTACTGTGTCTATTATAACACTTCATTTAATAAAATTTGAAGTATCTAAACTGCTGTCACTTCCACGTTAAACTGCGAATTAATAGAACATTACATATATTATAGCTGCACTCATGTTCAATTTAGCATCAATAAAGCAGAAACAACACCTGTTGTATTGTGCTGTGTCAAGTACAGGGTGTCATATGTTATGTCAAGGCTATGTACCCTGGCTATGTCAAGTACAGTGCAATGGCTTACCTGTGCCCCCTGTAAAGCCCTGGACTGAAGCCGTGTCACCCAGCATGATTATCCGCTTGTCCAGGCTTGCCCAGGCTTGCCCTGTGTCTCTGCACCACTGTGACTGACTCAGACGGGCCGATCGCCGTTTCCCAAGGCATGTTTTTGATTACCCGCCACAAATCCACCTTGTCGTCTCCTGCTCTTGTCTGAGGGATCGGGTTCCACCCGCAGATCTTCCGTAAAGGAGACGGGTGGGAGACACCCGGGATGGCATGGGTCTTTAGCCCTGGCGGCAGTCCATCCTCTCCATCCCCCACTCGCACTCCCCCTCCTTGGGAAGGCTCAGTGAGAAGGATCCTGCTGTCTTGCTGGAGCAGGGGGGTGGGGACAGGTGTGGAGCAGGTCTGCTAGAGTCATCTGCACTAATGCCCACTGTCACGCCGGCTCTCTCCTTGCACCCTTTCCCACGCTGCTGGGGGTCAAAGGGGAGTTCTTATCCGGATGTGGGTCTTCCAACACCAAAAACTGCCCACCATAGATATCCTAACCTTTGCATTGTGAACTCTCGGTCTGAAACTCTCTCAATTCAACATAACATGTTATGTCAACGGTCGGAATTTTTTGTTCAACCCACTTATATTTTTTTCCTGTCACAAAAACAAGTGTACTGTGCCTTGGTGTTTTGGAATGGGACTGAACGGGGCAGCTCGTAACTCAAGAGCGTTAGGTAGGGCGTCTTGCTTCTGTTGTGCTACTTTGGCCTTAGAACAGAGGTTGCTGAAGTGTTTAGTTGCACGCAATGATTTACGTCCCTTTCTTATGCAGTGAAAGTGCATATAGGCTATGCTCCCTGCTTCGATGGAGCATTGCTTTCTCTGTTGTCCTGCTGTTTTCGTTTTGTTCGGGTAGTTTATGCTGCTATTGTTCTTCCAGGGAGGGCTAAGCAGAGCTTAAAAGAGGAGGGACTTCCATCTGTTCCTCAAGGGAAGGAGCAGAAGTGTTTATTTTCCAGAAAGCCTGAGCTGCATGACGTGAGAAACCCTCAATTGGTCTAAACACACACCTCTAATGTCCACTTTGATGGATGGCAATGCTAGTAGATGTATTTTTCCTACAGCTCCAACAATAGGCCGAACAACAAGCCCATGTTGTTGGGTGATTAATCCACACGTCCTTCCCTGCTCCATGATAGTAAATAAAAAGAGGCAGGTGACAAACTGAAGATGTATATAAAGCCTGGCAAATCACTTGGCAAATCACTTGGCAATTGGCCAATTGTGAGAATATGATTCTAATGCATTCTCTTTTCTTAAACCTTCATAGGTTTTCAAAAATGTGTGATTATTTGTGCCCCCAGCATTAGTATATATATTTTTTTAAATCTTTCACTTTAGAAACAGATACCATTTTTCAGGGGGTGGGTTCATACAAATGTTCATACAGGAATATAAATTCCTGTGTTAGTGCTCCCTTGAAAAACCAAAGCATGTAAAGCGCAAAAGCTAAATTCTACAGACACACACATACAGAGAAATGTTGCAAACAATAGTAGGAAGTACACCGACTGTTTGGTTTTCATTTTTTTCTGCAAATGTGAGATAAAAACTGTCTGGGAAACTCAGGGATTTCAGCTCCATACAAGAGAATGCACTCAGAGTAGAGGAGGAGGATGAGGGGGACGAAGAGGATGAGGAGGGGGAGGAGGTGGAGGAGGGGAAGGAGGTAGAGGTAGAGAAGGAGGAGGGGGAGGAGGAGGAAGAGGAGGGAAAGTGCTTCAGTATCGTTTTTCTTCATTGATGATTTTTCTGCTGATTCAGATTTTTTTTCCATGTTATTTTGTTGTTAATGTTTTGTTGTTGCAACCCTTGTTTCCTTCAAACGCTTACCCTCAAAAAATTCCCCCAGCCGAATCCACATTTACAATCTGTTAGACCTATATTTGTCTTGTTCACTTCCTATTTGTCTTGACCTTTGACCTGCCAGGCAGCTGAATGGCAGAGGATGATTTCAGGCCCTGACCTCTGAGACAGCTTGGAAGGGAGAGAGAAGGAATTAGGCCCAGTCTCATTTCCTCACCACCCCTTCTGTAGTACCTAACCACTGTGAAAAAACGGTTGTGAATTTTACACAAAGAGATAATTTTCTAGACTTTATTATCACAATGATGATTGGTCAGTGACAGTGTGGTGTGTGAGGGATTTCTGTGTACATTTAATAGTGAAGTATCCTATTAGACAAGACGGTCACAAGGACTGATCGAATATTTCATTAGTTTAGTTTAATGAATGAATTAGTTAATATGTATGTGTGTGTGTGTGTGTGTGTGTGTGTGTGTGTGTGTGTGTGTGTGTGTGTGTGTGTGTGTGTGTGGCCAGGAAGCATTCAATTTCCTTTTAGAGAATAGAGGCAGAAGAGTGATGCATGCGCCAGAATAGGGTTCACTTCCCTTCCCATGTCAAGGCCTATAAATATAAAAGGAGGAAAACAGGAAGTTAGCCAGGAGGGAATAGTGGGCAAACTGAAATCCTAGATACACTTCCTTCACCTCAACACTAATGCCTAACATTTGAAATCATGCAAAACACATACTGTACAGCACAGATGTAGACTGTATGCCCTATCAAGCAATAAGGCTTTACAATACACTCATGTACACAACCCATCAACCTTACCTGCAACCAAGACATGCCAAAACAAACACACCTCAGCCACCTGGCCTACAATCCCAGCTAGGGATTTCCAGTGGGGACCAAAATACAGCACAATCGAACGTGAAAGTAAACTGGTCTGAACTCTGAGCTTTTTGGCTCGAGCCCTCTTATCTACAGCAGTAGACGGCGCCAGAGGTGGGCCTGTCAGGTACCCGTCGACACTTGGACCAGAGGAGCAGGTGGAGTCTCATTCCTGCCGTGCCGCTTACCAATTATCACAAAGTAACGCCGGTTCCCCGATCCAGGCCCCGTTGTACAGATTCATGACCATGAAGGAACCTTTCCTTACAGAGTTGTGCGTTTGGGCAGTTGTTGAATCGTGTACTCTCTCTGTGGTAACTCCTCAAGGACAGTTTTGGATTATGCCTAGTTTTAGAGCAACGCTCTCCATTGCTCATGCTGTTTATACCCAGACTATGTGAAACAGCCCTAAAACGTTTAACTATGTGTCATTACTGTACCCTATGCTATACTTTCACCCTGCTGAAATTTGAGTTGAACACATTATGTAAATCAAATTAGGTTATGATCAAATGTGACTTTCAATGTTCGCTCTATTGCGCCAACGATGTGTCGTAGAATGACTGAAACAGTATTTAGGTGAGCTCGGTATACATTTCAGTGATGTTAAAGGTGCCATAGACTTAAATGACAAACATCTTGGCACTCATCTTATCTGAAACTGTTTAAATGTCAACGGCACGGAACAATATGTTCAAACTGACCAAACGGGTTTGAATAAGAACCATAGGAATACAGTTGCTGTACAAAATGTTTTTGCTTTTGGCCGTTTCATCTTCAAGACTAACTCAATACTTTAACATATGTGTAAATTATGTAATTATTAGAATCGCAAAAAAATAACAGCTATGCTTGAACCATTCAAATTAGAGACACCAAAACGCAATTTTCAGGTCATCCCATTAATCCCATTAACCCGCCATATTTAGTTGGTATGGAAGCTTTTGATATTATTTCAATGTTGAAAGTGTACAAAAGTATTTGGTCTCCGCAATTCTCTATTTCACTCTTCATGCTACAGAATTTTGTTTTTCATTCAGAAATTACACTGAAAAAAATACTGACAGACTAGACTCAATATCTCTTGTGGCAACATTCAGTGAAATTTGTTGATAGCATTATGCAACATGGTCTCAGGAAACCACGTAGACTATTATACGAAAATCCATGGCACACGATTTCGTATGATATGTGATGTTACGTTGGGTTACATTACAATGCGCCACCAAAATGTATGATACATTTTGAAATGCCTAAAACACATTTTACGAACGCTTTTACAACTTATAAAATGTTATAACAAAATGTTAAGCATCTGTCTTAAACCGGTAACAGTCAGATCAGAGGGCAGTCACCTTACCCACTGTACCACACTGGATATGTAGATCAAGGATGACTAACAGCAACACCAAGGTTGCTAGAATATGTCTATGTGGTTATGTTTAAGCTCTAAGTGCATGAAAACAGAAGTGTTTTTAACCTGGCATTAAAAATGTATACGTTTGGGGCACATCTAAAATCTTCTGTTAGTTTATTCTAGTTGTGTGCAGCATAACGGCTAAATGCAGCTTTGCCATGTTTAGTTAGGACTCTACAGGGAGAAGGTCAAGTGTCTGGTGGCATGATGTGTTGATAACAACCTGGCCTTGAATGCAATGAAAACCAAGGAGCTCATTTTGGATTACAGGAAGTCTAAAGGCTGCAGTCACTCCCCAGTTCTCATCGATGGCACTGAGGTGGAGCATGTGTCCATTTTCAAATTCCTGTGTGTCCACATCTCCAAGGACCTCTCCTGGACCCTCAACACCTCAGCCCTGGAAAAAAAAGGCGTGGCAACACATTAACTTTTTGAGGAGGCGGAAGAAGGCCCAACTGTCTTCCAAGATCCTTGTGAACATTTACCGCTGCACAATCAAGAGCATTCTGATTAACTGCACCACAGTGTGGTTTGGTGGTTGCTCAGTAGCCAACCGGAGGGCCCTGCAATGGGTGGTGAAAACAGCCCAGCACATCACGGGTACCCAGCTCCCAGCTATCATAGATCTCCAGCGCAAGCAGTGTCTGCACAGGGACCCTTCACATCAATGCCACAAACTGTTTGCCCTTCTTCAATCAGGAAGGCAGTACAGGTCTCTTCATTCCCACACCAGCAGGCTCAGGAACAGTTTCTTCCCATCTACTGTAACCCTGCTGAACTCTTTGACCCATCACTAACCATACCCACACTTTGTACTACTGGACTCTGTCACTGCCTTACAAAGTCTGATATGGAAGTTTTCAGTTGTCTACAGGTGCGTGTTGTTGCTGCTATTCCTGTATTTCATTTGAACATGTCCACTTGCACCTTAATTCTGCCTCCATTCTACATTTAGAATTGCGACTGTACTTGCATTTTTACAGTTGTTAGATACATGTCCACCTCGGGAACCTCATTGCTGCTATCCCTGAATTTCAATTGCCCATGCTACCATATTCCTTCGATTATTACCATAATCCAAGATTTAATAAATTAATCCAACTGTAAACCAAGAAAGTACATATGTGGATACCAAACAATTTATTTGGGTTTTAATCAAGTGCAAGGGTACAATTTTTTTGGACACAACTGTACAAGATACTGTATAGGCCTAAGTCATAAAAATATGGTTTCATAATTGCATGTTTCAAGACTGAAAGTGTTATGTGAATATTGTATGTTATCTCAGAACAGGTGCGCCGTGTGGTCTGGGACTTGTAGGGAATGACTGGGACTTGTTGGGATTCTGTAGATGTTCCTATCATTGGGCTGTACTCGTCACTGAATCTAACAGAATGCATTTGGGACAATCATTCACGATTAGCGCAAACTATGCAAAGAAACCCATCGAACTGCCTTTCCCAATTTTCAAGAAATTTTTACTTTTAAACAAGCACGCAAAACACCAGCTCCCAGTTTGTAGCATGACTCCAACATTATGAGAAGGTGAGTGTGTCGGAAAATGTTGGTCCTTGTTTTCAGCCTTCTTAGGCTTCCACTTTCTCTGTCACACAGGACTGTAGCCAGACGGGGTGTAGCCAAAATAGGCAGCAAGAGGAAGAAGGGTCAAGAAAGGAGTGATTCAGGGATGACAGGTGTGTCTTTGATCCATGTGTGTTTTTCACTCTCTGTTCTTGTTTCTCCTGTCACTGTGCTCGTCCTTGTCTCATCTCTCTCATCTCTCTCTGTCCATGTTCCTCTGGTTGTCGTGCTTGTCTCGAGTGGTTTAACACATCTAGATGTGAATACCAGGAAATGAAAGCCGAAATTCTCTTGTCTCATACTTATCTTTTGATCTTAAAACCAAATGTCTTCAGTGAAAAACAAAAACAAAGGAATTTGCCTTTCCGTTTCAATACTTTTGGAGGGGACTGTATCATATCCACCTACATCGTGTACATTACACCTGCACATATTTTTTAAAATTAATTCCAGCATTGTATTCTGCTATACATAGATCACATCCACTGTCATTATGAAAATAATAATACCTGCACAATAATATTTATTTACAGCACTCTTCACTGTCTCACCAGTCTTACTATGTTGTTGTTTGGTTAAGTTTGTGTATTTATATGTACTGTGTATTGCAGTCGGTGACTCTTGTTCAGTGTCCTTTGTTTAAGTATTTTATTAGTAACCACATCGCGCGTCTGTATAATCCAGGGTCAAATTCCTTGTATGTGTACAAGGAAATAAAGCTGAATCTGATTCTTATCTGTTCAAATCTTGAACAGTTTAATCTACTAAAACCAGAGTTTCATTTAAATTCTTGTCAATTCAGAAAGTACCCACACAATTTCAATAGTCTTCAATGCTATTCAATCAGAAACATGTTGATGTAATGGGGAATGCAAAGTAAGTTCTTCAAAAGGCAATTTATTTAGCTAATTAATATTATTCTTTGGACAACATTGAAGTTAACACAGAATAACATTAATAAAATCAAAAGTAATAAAAACGTATGTTGTTTTATTAAAATAAATCATTTGTGTGCAAAACTGACACTATCCTTTGGTAGACTAGTGTGTAATATCTTCAAGTAGTTCTGTTTTGTCCAAATCCTTTGCACCAATACTAGTCAAGTCCAGAGCCTACAGGTTTACTGTTTTACCTAATCCTTCATTTCCCTCACCTGGTGTCCCAGGTCTGAATAAGTCCCTGATTAGGGAGTTGGGGGGAAAAACGTTGTCAAACTGTCATCAAAATCTATAGTTGAGATGCATTCCAAAAATCTAGAGTTACCCAGGGGTTGAAATGCAATCCCTTAACCATGACAGAGTTCTTCACAAAAGGCGGCAGACTACAGATAAATGTACTTCTAATGCTCTTCTTCTGACATACTGGCATCTTTGTGAACCAAAAACATCAGATTTAGACTCAACGCTCTGTTAGATTTTCTGCCTCTGCTTGTCAATTCATGATTTATGGTGTTGCAGGTATTGCATCTCTTTTGCATGTTCTCTTTGATCTCTTAGCTGCAACACGCACAACATGACTTCTTGTTAGAATTCCTTCTACAGTAAAAGTGTGTACTTAGGTGCCAGATGACTCTGCCAGATTCAAATCAAGCGCTTCACTGGATTTCCTCTTGGTGACCATTTTCACAGGTGGCCTAAGACTGCAAGTCTGTCCAGGACTGTAGTTAACATTTACATTAAAGGGACAACAACATCAAAGCCGATCCATCTGCCTTTGCTAACCAACCCAATAAAGATTTCTATCATGTTTTACTCTTGGTATAAAAGTCTGTAATACCGAGACCGCATTTTCACGTTCTGTACTCTTGGCACTGTACTTTGACATACTTACAACCTTGTCACCTCTCTATCGTCGCAACTGCAGTGAGCATCACTTCTGAGCACAATGTTGTCATATAACTACATTTCCAGAACACTTGCTGACCAAGGAATTTAGCAAAACAGACAATCATCAGATTATAAGCAAGGTTTACTGCCTACATCTGTTTCAGTCCAACTTCCTTTAATGTCCTTGTTTAAATGTTTCTATTTTCCATAGTGGTACTGATTTCTGGGCCTCAGTAGACACTGTATGTTTTTTTATTGATTGAATTAGAACAAGGCTCAATCGTCTCTAGCCACAACAAGATACAAATGTTGCAAGGAAGTGAAGCACCGGTCTGAAATATCCTTTACAAAGGCCATGCGTTTCCAAACCCTGCCTGCTCTCCGAGTTACCAGCTAAAGCACAGTCGGTGTATAAACAGTGAATGGCATCATGTGCTCTGTTTGGGAAAAAAGGTCACAAACAGACAGTAAAACGTTTCAGGAAAAATGCCAAAGATATACTGCAAGTGTCATCTGAATGTTCAGAAAGTCAATGGGTATTTGTCAACCAATTTCTTCCCTCCATTGTCTGCAAAATATTGACAAAATCTCCATTGTTCATGACGTGCCAAAGCTAAAACACTCGCCACACATTATAAATATCCACTCAGGTCGCACGTCACAAAAGCAAAAATCCAGCAATAATTATCATTTTAAAACACAGTGTATCACGTCAGCTGATATGAAAGGATGTTTTGCTGGTGAAATAGGGCTGAAGATTGAAATGAACAATATGAGTTTGCTATGATGACCTGGTGTGCTGATCTCCTGCCCGGCACTCTGAGCATTAGAATGCATCTACGACTCTCCTTATTTCACTACGGCAGCAATAAAACAGGAAGCACTTAGGATGGATAGTTGCTCTTCCTGTTGTGATGTGTAAGAGGACACAGGGAAAATACATTAGAGGAAGCCACAATACAAATTAGATAAATTTGTGGTTTCAACAAAACACAGCAACACTTCAGACACCCCCACAACACCGCACGCACACACACCCACCCACACACACAATCTCACTAAAGATCAAGAGTAACAGGGAAACTTGAACAATGTTTTTTGTGGCTTTTTTTCTTGTTTTGCTTCCAACTGCAATTTCCTTGAAACCATTTCCATCAAAAATGTCCAACAAAGTTTTAGGAAAGGACTTCTGGTGTTCGCTTCCTGCACTGGAACGCCGTATAAACGTCACCTGCGCGGACACACTTGATTGGAATTAGCTGGAGTATCCCATCGATGACGGGAATAAAACAAACCACAGACAAGTGGGGAATCATCCAGGGTGTTTTATTTTGAGGATACGTCTCTTGACAAGTAGCACCAAAAATCAGATGGCACAGGGTGCAATCAGCCACAGGAAACTAAGGGAAGGCCATTTTTGAGGGGCACAGGCCCCACCCCCTTCTGCACCCTCCACTCCACTCGCCGGGATAAACAGGACATTGCCCTGTGTCTCCAGCTGTGTGTCTCAGCCACTCCCAGCCCTGTTTACACAACCACATCCTGTTTTGAACCGGCCCATCTTTTTAGACGACCACCACTCTTTCAGGCACATGTCAATGGGAATTGATCCATTGGCCCATATTCGCTCTCCAGGTCACAACAAGGTTACATGACAACAGTTTGAACTCTGGCGCGTGAAAGCGTGCTCTCCGGAGGTGAGGTGTTGTGGCGGGACGCTTGATCAGACAAAGCTAGGTGAACAGCAGGTAGGCCTGGGGGGTTAAAGTCTCTCCACTCCCCTGCTGTCGGCTCGCAGATGTCCGGACACGTGGCACTTGGAACTGATTAACCACATTGATGGTTTGGTGGCCTCTACTTGATATGTGTGGTAACAATAAAGCCTCGGTTGGGCTCGGAACAGAATGGGTGGAGGTCACTGGTAGCTTCTTGACAGTTGGCTTTGTGAAGGCCTGTCTGCGCTTCACATCCCTCTATTCACCATGAATTGAAGTCAGCTATTATGACATCTCAGGAGAGGTTTCTTCTCAAGAAAAGCAGTTCAAGAGCAAGACTATGGTTTTACACAATTGGCTTGATTTTTGTTTTGCTTCTGTGTGCAAAGTGCAACGGAAAGAGCCACATGTCCTTTTGCAATAACCTACGACCCATGACACACACACGCACACGCACACGCACACACACAACAATTGAGAGCTGACAAAACCATGTCCAACGAGTTTAGCAGCAGGTGCTTCACATCTTAACCCACACTTTTAGCACCAATGAAGAGGATTTATTAAGACTACTCAAGCAGAACAGCTGCGAGAAGAGGAAGCATAGGATTGGCATTGGGATGTACAGACACCAAAATCCCGGTGGGGACTGGGGGGAAACGCCCTCCCATCCTGGGAAATATTATGATTTGTCCCCCCAAAATCACTGTAAGCGTAACTATGTAATTGCAATCATATTAATATGACACAATGAAAGGACCTATCGACAGTTATCGACGTTTAATAGCACGTTTTTAACTTTCAAAAGATTGCGACCCGGCGCCATTTGTCTCACAACGGATTGATCCCCTACTCCAATGGGTCGGACCAGAGACCCAGACCACATATCAGTATGAGATCTCCCTTCCCAGGGAGACAATGCTGGACCCCTTATAGATTTCGGACTCTTTTGTCATGCAATTGTTTCAGTAAAAATACGGAATATGACAGAACCAACAGCAGAAATCTGATCCTGTTTTGTGTGCCGCAGATGTGTGCGCCTTTGACAGCAGGAGTGGTGCAGAGAATGCAGACCTTTTAACATATGCTTCTCCTTTAATCTATTTTGCACACCACAGGGTCTCCACAAAGCAGGGAGAAAGTGATAGAGAATTAACATGTATATACAGGCATCAGTGAGATGGATTAGAGCTGCTCTTTGGAGCCAGTTAATGTGTGCTGTAGGACCTTCGCCCCAGGCTTAACAAATTCACCCTGCAGGACCTGCCTCTCTCTCTTTTCTAGCGGCGTATTAATCCCTGGATGATGCATCACTAAACAGCGGCCCTTTCTCTAGAAAACCGACATTGCTGCTATCTAGGTTTCAGGGCTGGTTTAGGAAGCTCATCTACTTACCATGAACATGAAGCAAGCAGCTCATATTCCATAATCTGTACGTGTAAAACAAGAAATGATGGATTTTCAGGTTTATTTAGGAAAAATATATATTTTTTACTTAGACATATATACAATTCTCTTCATAAATACAAATTATGTACAGAAAATTAAATAGAAAGAATATCTTATGGTTATGTACACATTGCAATGTTAAATTAAAGAGGACAATGATACAAAATATAAAATATCTATTTGGTTTGAAATGAAAAAGAATGAAAGGAAATCCTAATTGTGGAGGCCTTCACTGTAAAAGAACAATGTTTTTTCAGGATTAATTCTCTTTTTTCATTAGGGAAGCAGTCATGTATAATCAGCATAATTCAAGTCAAGGGAATGTCAGAAAAAGCATCGAAAGGCATTGATACATTTTAACTATACAATTGTACTATGACTTACAACTAGCTAAAAAAGAGTTGCTTTATACTCTTAAATAGACTTTAAAAATGTTTAAAAAAAACAAAGAAAACAATACACATTTTTGGTGTGTATGATCAGTACCATTTGTCATAATTTAAAGATTTAAAGATCAGGCACTTGACAAGATTGAGGTTCATAAGAACATGAACGATAGGGCACATTGGTGATTTGGATCCGTAGGCAAGAGTCCAGTACAGGGTCCAGAGCGCCTTTGTGATATGACATCTGGCCAATTCAAACTCAGTTACCCATTTCGGTAAACCTCATCCTCAGTTCTTTGATTGCTTCAAAACTGGTTCCTGCGTAAAAACGAGTGTCGAATCCAAAGGTGTCACCGAAACGTCTTTGCTGTTACTTTTGATTCTCAAGTCGATTGCAGTGACAGCTTATTGATGGATTGCAAAAAAGGCCCCTTCAGATTCTTTGTCATTTTCTTTTTTAATAAGGCATCAAATAGTCGAAAGGGTCCAGCCTCTCTGTGATTAGGGAATCCTTGGCCCTCTTTCAAGGGAAGTTTTCTTTTTGTTAATTCTTAACGCAAAAAACAATTCATTTTAGATCAGAAAAAAAACGTAGTGCAAATGATGCCGGAGCATTCTTTCACCCCTCCAGCCCACACTTTTCGCATATTGTGTCCAAACACTGTCAATATCGAGAGGAGGTTCATTTTTAATGAGCAGCATGAATAAATATTAAATAATATAATGTATTTAGATATAATATATCCTCTTTAGTTCTTTGAATAGTCTTTGAACAATTGTAAACATGTTCAGGGAAAGCCCTTGTAGGTTACGGTATTCCTGATGGGATACTGTAGTCAAACCTAAAAGTGAAAAGAAAATAGGGAGAGAGATTAGCAAAAACAAAAACAAATTATTACAAATGACTTGGACAGAAAATGTATTTACTGAACTCTTAATAATAACCTGTTTGAATAGGAGCTGCATACCTCAGTAGCAAAGACATGTTGTTCAGGTTGCTGTTCCGTTTGGATGATGAAGACAGGGTGGTACAGGTTGTCTTTCGGGAAGCTCATTGGTGGACCCAGTCTGCTGCCGTCAGACATTTTCCTGTTAAAAAGAGGTAGAGGGAGAAAAGGTCACAATAACAAACGAATTCAACTTGAGGTCAATATTTTTTTTTTACTTAAAAATGTGAAGCCTAAGCATCACATGGGTAGGATCCAGTTATAACACGTCTGCCTAGGCAAATTCCTTGTATGAGGCACTGCTGGGCAATGCGGGCCCTGGTGATAACACTCTGCCTGCTTCGCTGAGTTTGCAAAGGCATACTTACAGGTCAAATTTGTTGTTGGCGTGACGCTCCTCCACCGTGACCAAGTTGTAGTCAGCCATCTTCTGCTTGTACGCCGCCTTGTCTGCATGTTTGTCCTCAGGGGCTGAAGTCAGTGCCGCGTCCTTATTGGACACTTTGTAATGGCCACCCGGGATGAGGAAGGCCTCCTTCTCCCGGAAGCCAGGCGGCGCCGCAGAACCTACGACGGACCAGTTGTTGACCGTCTCCAGGTCATTGCGAACGGACGACGATAGCGCTTTCCGGTCACGCCTCATCCGGCGCAGGGCCACGATGGCGACGCACACCACCAGGGTCAGGGTGACCAGGCCCAGGGTGATGGTCACAGCCAGGGCCAGGGTGAATCCGCTCTGATTGGGTTTGGGCACCGGTGTGGTCCTGAGGCTGAACTCGCACCGCGGGCCCATGAATCTGCCCGGGCACTGGCACACGGGCCCGGTGAAGTGGGTGTAGCAGGTGCCCCCGTTCTGGCAGGGGAAGATGGAGCAGGCATCTGCGCGGACGCCACAGTCCTTGCCGGTGAAGCCCAGGGTGCAAGTGCAGGTGAAGCTGTTGACGCCGTCCACGCAGGTGCCGGCGTTGCGGCAGGGGTTTCGGGCGCAGTCGTCTATGTTGACCTCACAGCGCAGCCCACTGAACCCAGGACGACAACGGCACATCAGGCTGTGACCTAGATCCAGACACTGGCCGTCTGTTAGGGACACGCACAAGGATGGGTTAAAACCACAGCACACACACACACACACACACACACACACACCAACCTTGAGGGGGACATAATGGTCTTGATATGAAGGGGGGGGTGCACTGTTCAATACATCCAGTAAATGTGGAGAAGTTAACATGGAATGTTTCCTTGTCAACGTCGCGTCACAGGCTATTTTTACATTTCCCCTGACAACCATAAGTTCCGCTTGTGAGGAACGGCCCGGAGGGTGTCGGCACACTAAACATGTTCATGAAACCTGAAAGGCAGACAGATGTACTACACAGCAAGAGCTATAGGTTAACGGGGCTAAATTGACTAAATCGGTTTCAAATTCTATCCTGAAGAAAAGCTGTCTTGTCTTGATTTGCGGAAGAACCAGCAAAGTTTTACCTGCCTAGAATACAGGGCATACAAACCATCCACAAAGAACTGGTTAGCTGGCCACTGAATTAATATTTTGCAACCCACACAAAAGTGGGCTCACCTTAGGCCTTTTTTATCATGCCAGGCAGTGCTTATAAGTGAATAATTATTATTTTAGTAACTTGACTGGTCAAATACATTTAATAACGTAAAATAGGAATATGTGGACTTTAAGGGATAGACTGGGAACGTTGGAATTAAGATATTTTTCTACCAGATCAGCCAGATTTTTTTTGCGGACAATTTGTATGTCTCTTAGTGTTAAGGAAGTTAAAGGACAATTAGTCAGTATGCTATCTGTTTCCAAAGACTTTCATTCACTGCACTCAAGCTAGTCAACTTCTGCGTCAACACAATTTGCAAACTTCATTTAAATAGAATGCAGAGACACGAAAAAGTTGTCCAAAAATATCTCTCTGTAGAAGTAGATAAAGGCCCTTATTATCAAAATCCTGAAATATCCCATTAGTTGGAAAGCCCATTTCTGACTGTTGGTTAGCGTTTTGTCATGACTCAGTCTGGAAGCAGCCCAGTCCCCCATGTCTACCCACAAGCAGAGCTGCCTCCAGAGATTCATGAAAACACGCTTATCTGTGTTCTAATCAACGAAAATCTCTCCAAGCAATCGTAGTAGTGTGAAATACAAAATAGAAATTGAAAACAAACTTGAAGAATACTATACAGCCCAGCCTAACCATTGATTTTTGGCAGACATTTCTTCATATTTATCAAGAGTGTCAATCATCTTGGATTCCAGTAGCAGGAATGTAGCCAATTACAGATAAATGTGTGGTGAAATCCCCATGCCATACCCCCTAATGATGACCCAAGGGGGACAAAATACCCCAGAACATTCTTAGACTTGTTATTTCGACCTTATGACGGCTATATCTCAGCCCCCATATCAGTGTAAGCTAAGAATCCTGGCATCTTTTGTATCACACGCAAATGTACTTACTGTGAGTCTCTCTGAATAAGAGCATCTCCTTTATTGAGGTTAGGGTTAACATGTTCAGTTTCTGCTTGACAAAGCAGTAGCATAGGGTCCATTTCAAACACAGGCTAGGTTTTATAGGAAGTGAGAAATTGTTTACAAAAAAAACGATGGCCGCTGCCAAAGAATCTGTGTGTGCCATTGAACTTTGTTGTCCGATGGAGAGATAATTTGCGAGCGGCTCCATCTATGGTCTGGTGAGTTTCCCCCTCAGCCTTGGACTGTAAATGGGGGGGGGTGTTTACCATTAGCACAGGGGCTGTTACTGCAGCGGTCAATCTTCTTCTCGCAGTTGGAGCCCATGTAGCCAGCCGGGCAGCGGCAGGAGTAGCCGCCGGTTCCCTTCTCCGTGCAGGTGCCACCGTTGAAGCAAGGTCCGTCGGCGCAGGTCATGGCACTGATTTCACAGTTCTTTCCATAGAAGCCTTGGGGGCAGGTGCAGGTGTAGTCATTCTCCTGATCCTGGAAACGTGGTTAGGATGGGTTTGATTTCATAGCCGAACATGTACAATTCATTCACAGAGAAGATTATGCTTATTTTTTGTACAAAAACACATGGAAATTATGAATACCTTACAGCAACATGAACAAATACAACCAAGGTCCAAACAAACTTGACAAAGACGCACTCAACACAGGAAGTTGTGGGGGTAAGGATGACTTACATTGCAGCTTCCTCCATTCTTGCAGGGGTTGCTGTCACATTCGTTGGTCTCGATCTCACAGTTGTTTCCGCTGAAACCTGACCGGCAGGTACAGGTGTAACTGCCCTGACCCGTGTTGGTGCAGGGGGCATCGTTCATGCAGGGCCTGTGGTTGGTGCAGTAGTTGAGGTCCTGGTTGCAAAATAGCCCCCCCCAACCTTCCTTACAGTTGCACTGCCACGGCTCCCCCTCGCAGGTGCCATGCAAGCAACCTGGGTAGCGGACACACTCGTCACAGAGGGGGCCCTGCCACCCCAGGCGGCACTTGCACTCACCGGGAGCCTCACAATAACCGTGCTTCTCACTGCAGCCAGACGAGCAGATGGCTGTGGAGATAGAGGGGAGAAAGGGGGTAAATTTGAATGTGTGCCCCAGTTCGCATCACAAAACAACCCCCCTTTGCTGGGCTCAGACACGTCAAGTATTTGTTAAGTACTAAACTAAGCAGCTGGTACGCACACAAAAGGAACACATGCCGTCTTTTTTCACGCACGGGAGCGCACATTAAGTTCCAACGCGTGTCTCTGTTAAACCATACACCCAGCTCTCATTGTTGGCATGAACAAAAGAGGCAAACAAACTCAATACTTGATTCGACAGAAGCTTATTTTTTCAATTCAGAAGATAACGTTGATCTTTCAAAATATGCCATTTCAAGGCCTGAAAGTACGCCCATCCTGCACACCAGTGGCGCAAAACCGGGTCTCAGATTACAAAAACAAGCACGTGCGGCTACCTACGTTTTACTCGGAATATCAGCCTTATGTTTCACAAATAAAGGTAAGAATTATCATCGAAAACAATAATCACTAAGACGGGTTGGTGAAATGTCGACACTTACGTTTGGCGCAGTATTCTCCCTTCCAACCTGACATGCACATCCGGCTGCCCGCCGCATCACAGGTATAGTGTCCGAAAGGGTCATCACGGGGACGGCAGTAGTCTGAGCAGCTGTCTCCGTGGTAGTACTCATCGCAGACAACGTGGTAGGAATAACGAAGTTCACTTTGTTCTCCAAAGTGCACATCCTGTGACCAATCCTCGCCAATGGCTAGTCTTCTACGAGTGGCCAAACGGCTGATCAAGTTATTCTGGTTTTCTATTTTTTTAAATATTAAATAGAGAGAAAATAAGCAAATCAGTAAAAAAATTAAAAATATGAAAAAATAATAATAATTTACTGTAGGCCTAACCAAAAAGCTTCAGAAAATAATATGCCGTCTAATAAATAACGACCGAAATATTGTTAATGCGAACAAAAAAGCCTGACAGTCCTGTGCGGAGTAAGACCAATAGAAAGCTCAAAGCCACTTTCCGCCCTCTAGAGGGTAAGTGCTCACGCTACCTACCTGTGGACTGGCCGTCGGAGGACTCCGCGTTCCAGGCTTCTATTATGAGGGAAAACGTTCCCTACAATCCACACACGGAAAAAATAAAACTTGGTCAAAAACTGTAAGAGCGGAAGTTCATTAAATTGAAATGATTTATAAAATGATTAACCAGACCGTCCAATCTATGCAATTAGGGCTTTAAGTAATAGGCCAATACAGTAGGCTACTCACCGGCCACTTGAAATGGAAGGGCACTCTGATAGGTGCGCTACTGGAGATGGAGCTCTCGTCCGCACTGAATATGTCGGTCAGCCCTTTGCCGTATGTGCACGGTGGTTCAGGGGATATTACATCTTGGGAATGTTTAAGGCAGACTCGGAAAAATATCTGACAGTCACTAGACCGTTTACAGACAGTGCGTGTGCTGCTGAACTTGTGTACTTTCAACTCAAACACACCGGACGACTCGACCTACAGGAAATAATAAGTAATGTAAATGCACTGTCGATGCATAAAGACGCAATTGCAAAAGTAACCAAATGTGACCGATATTATGGTCGTGTGTGTACTCACCAAGTGTGTTGATATCAACGCGAGAACACACGTTAATAACAAATTAGCCATTCTACGGGATCTTTCTTCGTCTGCTATGGAAGTATAGCAGACAGCACCAGATATCCAATAAAGATTAAAAATGTATTTTATCCAAAACAAGAAGAAAAAATGACGGATGAAATGTAAAAATACAGTGCACTTCTTAAATATTTTTTGTCAAATATTTCACAACTGAAATAAAATCCTTTTGCTCAGTGGAGGAGTTGCACTCTGGACCTGTACGTTTAGTCTCGTTGAGCGTGTGCCAGCGATTTTATACCTCCTTCAGCATCTGAGGAAGGAGGGCGCGGGAGGGGGAGTGTCAAAAGTCTGTGCAGTTTGCTAGCTGTTTACGACGTGCTTTGATTCGATGCCACCAAATTGCATGGGGTAATATAACGAAACGCAAACCATTAGGCTACATTTTAAGGCCTTACGCTTGCTTCAGTCATATAGCTAGCCTATACGAACGTGTGAATAAATAGCTGATTATGTTGGCCTATAGGCGATGAAAGAGTCATGCACCTTGACTGAGAGGAGACCACACTCCTGTAAGCGAATCAAAAACCTGTTTGGATCTACTGTGATTAGACATACATATTAAACCGTATTGAATAACATGACCGAATACACAACACTGAATACATGTTATTTTCTGGAACAAGATTCTTTGTTTCTTTGTGTGATATAAAGGGACATAACTTGATTGATGTTGAAAAAGCCGAGTTACACGTTTATGAAAAGTAAAATCTCAAAATGTACATGCTTTGCCCATAGGAGATTGCCCTAATAAAGCAGTAATAGTTTTTTTCCTGTTTTTGTTTAGTTCAGCTTGTCGCGTGCCCTCTTATTCAGGGACGTTTTCATCAATTTCTCCTAGTCGGGTGGACAACCACTCTGCTCGGAGGGGAGGAGACAGGGTGTAGCGCGCACAACCCCTTTAATTCAGCATCAGAATAGTAATTGTTCTGACGCGTGTGAGTCGTTAAAACGGCGGACTTCGTGGAAAGATCTTTTATTGTGCCATCGAAAGATTCGGGCGGGTCTTTTGTTGTCTTGGTCCAAGGCTGTGCGGGTCTTGAGGGTGGAAGGAGGGACGATGGGGCTCAGAAAATTTCAGATAATTGCTTTTGTACAAGGAGAAAATGGGGGGCTTCACAACTCCAGCTGTATGATAATGAACGGCACCTGGCCATACCCCATTTCTTCTACCCGTAAGACAGTGGTTCTCAAACCTCTCCTCCGGGGAACCACAGCCGTTCTGTGTATTTGAAAGAGTTGAGAGTTAGAACACCTGATTAGACTTGTATACTTTTCAACAAGCCCTGGATTAGTGGATCAGATTCAGGCTTATTTGGTTCTACAACAAAATAGTGAAACGTCCAGGGACCCTGAATAGAATTTTCAGAACCACTGGCATATGGGATACACACAAGTCTACCTTTGATGTCAGAGATGGGCAGACTGAATATTCACATAGATGTGCACGTGAATAACTAGCATAATCATTAGAATGGACATTAGGGGGTAGCCCATCAAACGTCACCGCAAAGCTAATGAAATGCCGTTCAAACCTTATTCACTCGGATAGTGTCCATGCAGAGAAGCCTACTAAAAGCGCAGTCGTGTATCTCAAAACAAACCATTCCACTACAAATATATTCCCTGAGGCCAATGTAATGCATATGCGCGTGCACGCACGCAGAAACGAATGATATTTGCGGCAATAATTTGCCAATGTGTATGTGCCCTGCTATTTAGCCCGCTGTCTCATAACCACTTGCCTGCACATAGCAAGTATATATCTGTGCGATACCGTTTTTAGTGTGTCTGTAATGCTGATGCCATCGATTGACTTGCAGTTATGTGGAGTGGGTCCACTATGTAGGTAGTCTGTGATCAAATGAGAATTAAACCCCAAACACAGTCTTTCTTATATTTCAAGCCTCTGAATAAAGGCTATATTCTTGCCCAAAGTCATGAAGTGTCGGCTAATAGTTCAAATCCGAAAACATATGTCGAGGAAAAATAGAACAATCATAAATCAACTAAATCCTATTTTGATGACGACGACTTAATAGCCTACAGAGTAAAGTTTAATAGGGTGCGTGTGTCAGTAGACTGCGCGTGTTTGCTGTTGCGGAGTCTACCGGGACAATGGGCAGCTTTACAAACTGTTGCTTATCTTTGGCGCTCGTCTATTGTAATTCTAATGAGGGCAACGCGTGCCTCCGCTGGCCCTGACTTTACCCCAGGCACGCTTCTGTTAAAAACACGCGTAGAAGAAAGAGGGTACAGATGAACATCTATTGTCATTATTTTTTGTTGGATAATTATCCAGACAGGGTGCTTTCGCGGCTTGAGTTCCAGCCAGGGACAAAGGACTGTATAAATAAATATGAGCTGTTATCTGTAAACAATACAAGTTGCCATCATGCATATCCAGAACCGGACTGATCCCATAATTTGTTTTCTATTCCTTAACCAAAACAACAATGCGAGTTGTGTGGTTTTAATAGGACAGCATGTTGTGCTATTACACCTTTGATAGGATATAAATGCGGCAGTGACCTTTTTATTAGGTCCTATAGGCCTACCACATTAAAAAATGCATTGAATGTAGCTTAATATTCAATGCATTTTTTTGTTTTGGTTATTTTATAAAAGATAGCCAATCGCGTGAAGACACAGTTTGAGCAAAATGCTCAACTCCCACTGCTTTTGTCAGATAGGCTGTTATGTGCATGTAGAAACATGGCAGTATGTTAATATTGATTAGGTATTAGATAAAACTGTTAGGGATAGGCATAAAACAGGCAACGCAAGTGGCATATCAAGAGTGGAATTCGAAGGAGGAAAAAAAGGGTAAAGCAAATCGATGACCAGATGGTACGATCGAATATGCGCATATCGTGAACTGTGCTTGAAGAGGCAGATATTTCACAGGACGTGGCACAGCACGCGTTTAACAAGTGTTTAGCATGCGTATAAGCTTTTGTTTATGGAAATAGCTGTTGAGTAATTGTTAACATTTTACCTTAATATTATTTTGTTGGTTTTCATTTATATATCATTTTGACATGCATTTCAGTCATTTAAGACGCTTTCGTCCTAAACAATTTATAGGGTAAAGTGCCTTGCCCGAGCCTAAAGCTCACAATTCCCAATAATCTTTAGAATTTGCCGTGGTAAATATTATATTTGAATATAGGGTGGTTCTTAATTTATATTGGAACCGTTTAATTGGACAAAGGTTTTAAGTATATTCAGTCTGCACTAGACTCTTCCCACGTGCCCAATGTCCAAATGGTATAGGACCCCTCACCATTGTCGAGGTGCGGCGTGTGTCTGACCACTGGTGCTACAACTGGGAGGAGAAAATAGGCAACAACCTGTAGTAGCGGAAAGACACAATGCGAGAACATTTGTAGAGGTGTTACTCGGTGGCAGAAGGCACATGGCGCCAATAAACGAGAATTCGCGCATTTTGCCCAGGTGTCAAGTGCCACACCATGACCCTGGGGCTAGACTGATTCCCATGCATTTTGCCGCGTGCCTTTTCATTTACAGCAGTTAAAGGAGATACAGACTTTGTCAGTAGAGTTTGGTCGCACCTTTACACCAGGGCAGATTTTGCCTCTCTAAATGAAATTGGTCACAGCCTTTTGCAGACCACATGGAACGTAAATTGTAAGTAAGTACCAGGTCTGGCGCTAGAACAAACGTGTTGGACCAGTGTTTGATTTCCAAGTGAGGGCACGTGTATTTAACTTACCAGTGAACAATAGTAAGCTTAACTTTAGCACGAGGGACGTAAAGAAATACTTTTAGCATATATGGCTTACTGAGGCTATATACTAGTAAAATACACAACCGTCAATCAAGTTTGATAGCAATTAGTGACTGCAGTTACACATTCTTTGTAGCTTGATCACATAATTGAATAAAGCACATCTTCGATCGCAAATGCAGATGTAGGCAAAGAGCCTATATTCCCAACAGTAGTTAGGTAAGTACAGAATTTGGAAGCTTCTTACACAAACTATTGTTTTGGGGGAAAGCATCCACACGTCCCCCCGTGCCGCAGAGTCTGTGGAGTACACTTCTGAAATAGTTTTTTTTAGACCAGTCAGACCTCTCTGAATAACACATGTAAAACAAAAATGTGTGTGAAAATACCATTTAGCGAAACATTTCTGTATCTAATTGCGCGCCCTCCCATGTAAGTATTTTATCAATGAAATAATTATAATTTCCAGTTGCTTAGTGCAAACTTGTTGTAGGCTATAAGCCTATCCATTGTTTTAAACAGCTTTCTAAGTTTGTAGTTTCCCCTTGAAAAGATTCTACAGAAAATAAATATATGTCGACACAAATCTACACGAACTATGATCCACATAAAATTGTTGCTAAAGGATTCGTTTCTTGCTACGATAAACTTGCTCATATTAAGGTGCGGTATCTGTGGTTCTAGGCTTGGGTATTAGAATAGGGTATTTTAAGAGAGGCAGTGTCGGTTACTTCAAAGTCAGTTGTTAGATGCTAATGACTGCAGATATTTAAATGAACTACAATTAATTTGAGATGAAATCTAAAAGATTAAACCAGACTTTTACTTTTACCACGAAATATTTGGCACGTGCGTGTCTGTCCAGGGGTGGAGGTAAACTGTGAAGCGTCGTCACCTGACAATTTGCAGGCATTTGTGAATTGTTTGACTACATATGCCACCATCACACCTTTCTCTCAAACGGTGGTATTACCATGTAGTAGCCATCCAAATTGGCAACATCACAAATGTGAGCAAAGTGTATCCAAACGAATTGATTGAATAGCTAAGCGATTTCCTTTCTCGATTTCCTCAGATAATGGTTCCACGCACAATTAGGTTCACAGTCTAATAAAACACAGGAAAAATATATAAACGACATTACACCATAAACAGTTGTCAAAAAACAGCTCCCCCTATTTGCATACAATTAAATAGGCACGTATAGGCAAAACGACCTACTTCCAGAAACTAAGACATTTTGAATCCTACTTTAAACAAGTATCATTCTCAAAGTCAATAAAAATAATAATTTAAACACCTTGATACATCTTCATAAACACAGGCTACATGACAGGATGATGCGCCTTGACCGTGGCCTAATCGGCCATGGCAAATATTTGTGCAGAGTTAACCTAAGGTCGAAAAACAGCACAGGCTTGCTGTTATTGTTAAGAGTTAATCATTAGGATACGTAATTTCCACGGTATTTGTCTTTGCAAAGTCCTACTCCAGGTACACGAGCTCGCTGAGTCCGCTCCAGGTCATTATCAGACCATCATCATTAATAGATATCTGATGTCGCACACCCACTGAAGGCCTGTCCATGGCCAGCATGTGTCTGCCGAAAACAAAGCGATATAAAGTTTCATGTAACGGTGCATATCAAATGCGTCTCCTTAAATATACCGACGCGGTGCTTGTATTATAGCCTCAAAAATCAAAAGATTACAGAGAAAAATATTCATGATATTTTTACTAGTCCGTCGGAGCACCTCAGTGAGGTTGTGGTGTGTGGCAAACAGTCACTAAAGCTGTAGCCCACAATCTGCATTCCAGATTTGGTAGTCATCAACTGACCAACAGGGGTTATTTGTATTACATTTCTCTCTACACTGCAAATGTTTAGAATTGAAATGAAACTATTACTATGTTGAAATATACAGATCTCCGATTTAATTTTAGGATAGATGTGTACACACACACACAGACACACACACACACGTCATTTTGTTGTTACCCTTATCTAGAGTAACTTACAGTATAGTGCACTGCAAAAATTTTCATGAAAAAAATAAACTATGAGATATTTGCTGGAAATAAGTAAAATAATCTGCCAACAGAACAAGACCAATTACTTAATACTGAAGGCTTATTTTCTAAAACTAAGCGGTATTATCTTATACAACTTCAGTTAAGAAAAATTTCCCTACTTCTACGGATGGTAAAAAAAGTAACCTGAAAACAGTCAGTGCATACATTTCCTACCTTATCCCTGGGAGGAATGAAACCCACAATCTCTGGCACTGTAAGAGCCAATCAGGACGGGCTGAGCAACAGCACTTTAAAATGGATTTTTTTTTTCACCATTGACAAATGACAACACTGTCAAAGTTTCCAGAGCGCCAAAAAGTATAGGAATACATTAATATAATTTAAGTGCTTGATCTGGACATTGTTATCAGTTGACCACATTCTCTGATGATTCTGATCAGCAGGGAATAAAATGCATTTTTATTTGGTTTTGAATATGGCAGTTGAGTTTGTCAGTTAAAACACGCCCTGAAAAACGCTTATTTCTGTGTCACCATGTTATGGGTCATTGCCTGCATAAGGAAGCTCTATCCAAATAGTTGAGGCATTAGCTTGTACTTTAGTGTTGACAGAAATATTAATACAAATACCCATATAAAGTTGAGAATCAACACGCTAACCTCATAGTAATTGCTTCTATTTAAAAATCAAACCTATGCTGTAAAGAGCCAAATAAAATCTTCAAAGACAAAATGTAAAAAAATAAATAAATGCAGTCATTTGAAAAGTATATAGTCTCCCACCTGTAAAGTTGTCATATTTATTTTAATTTTATTTACACATTTCTTCACATGGATTTTTGGAGATCCAACTACATTCCTTCAAAAATAATTGAAATGTGAAACCATTTAGGGAATGAAAATAAACAAACGTAATTTCTTCATGCAGAAAAAGTACATACAGATCTACTTTACAACCACATAAAATGGCAATTTTTTTACCAGGTGTACTAAAATGGGTGAAAATTATTAGAGTAACTTCAGAATCCACTCATCCATAATGAGAAACTTCTGTTTTTGTCAATTCCAAATTGAAAAGACCTATCCCAGCCCCTTAGAAGAAAAATAATAGAAGCCCATGAGTCTCAGAGGGGTTAGTAAGCCATTTCCGAATGAGGTACATCATTTAACTGTTCATTGGACCATTTACAAATGTTGAAGTCTACTGGCAGTCTACTTAAGAAAAGTCATCCAAACAAGTTCATCCCAATAGCAGAGCGAAAGCTGCTCCTCAGGACTCCAGGGTAACCAAGACTTACAGGCCCCTTGCCGCAATCAATGTTGACTGGCCAACTAACCATGATTAAGTCAACCATAAATTTCATGTATTTATTGTTTTGATAAATAAAATAATCTTTCAGTGTCATTTGTTAAACTAGGCTTCCTCGGCCAGTCAATAGCAAAAGCTGCACAAAGAACGACAACATTTGAGGGTGTACCTTTTCCCGACTCTTGTCAAAACCGCAGGTCCGATCTGAACCCCACCGTGCAGCGGTACACGTGCCCTGAAGTCAACAGGCCAGACTGCTGGGCCCAGCCAGGTCAACCTGGGCCAACCTGCGGCCCACTGGAAGTCAACGTTAGCGCATTGTGGTCATACATGTCAGTAAACAGCAGCACCATTACACCAAGTAACACTGAGTAGGCGTATATTCACTGTGCGCTCCACGGCGTTACGCACAGAGAGATCGAAATCGTTGTCGACATTAATCAGAAGGCCGATTTAATGAATCGAGGAAAAGGACTGAGAACAGTTTAATAAATACATTTAGACAACAAAGGGTTTAGAGGAGATGCAACATGCGATCACTGGAAACTAAGAACTGGTGTTCAGCTGTGTCAAATCAAACAATATGCTAGATTTAATGTTTTGTTTTACTTTATTTGGGATGAATGGTTCACACCGACGGATTCTCACAGAACGTTTTACAAGCACAAATTCAGATACAAAGACCAACTTGGCATCAATGGCACCGGCCCAATTTCCCATGGTCCGCATTAGCTTGACTGGATCCCCCCACTCATTCCACCAGTGCAAACGGCAGCAAACGCTGGCTCCGGCCCAATGGGCAGGACAAGAGCCCATCCAAGCTACGACCTGTCATTGGTGGAGATGAGCTTCAAGGTTACAAGCGCAACACATCTAATTACAATAATATTATCAACGTCCTAACTCCACACCAGCTCAGTCTTATATAGATCTATCAAAAAAAAAAGAACGACATGAGAAAACTGTAGCACATAGCTGATCAAGGTCCATCGTCATTACAGAGACCCAGATCCAAGTGCAGAGCATTGCAGTTAAGAGCACTGTTCTCAGGTCAGTTCCTTGTGTGACCAGCCGGTGAGTAGAAGAGGATGAACGTGGACTGAAAATGGTCCAATTAATAATGTCCAACCACGCAGTACGTTGCACATCAGTAACAACAGAGGGGTTGTGTGCCACCTACGACAGAGTATGACATCCAGGAAGTGTCTGAACTGGCAACGGATGTGCCATAATGGCCTTCCTGGAGCCTCACTTCTTCCCAGCCCATCCCCCCCCAGACATGGTTGAGACAGTCGAATAGCAGCTGATCGGACGGTGTCCCCAACTTGTCCCTTCACCCCACGCGCCACGCTCCCGCCGAATGACTGCGGCTCGCCGTCCTATTGGCCGGACACTGGAGGGGTGGGCAGCGATTGGTGGGTGCCAGTGAGACTCACTGTTGTTTGGAGCGCCAGAACCGTCCAGCGATGGAGCCCAACGAGATGCCTTGCTTCTTCTGCTGTGCCAGGTCTGCCAACCTCTGTTCCTCCTCCTGTCAACACAGACACACCACGAGGCCCGTTAAGGCTCTAAAGCTCCCCCAAAACAGTTGACAGCAAGCTGGAACTATGGGCGTATTCACACTGCACGGCCTAGGGATATCTTGTGAAGGGGGCTAGCACCACCCTTAGCCTGGCCCTGCTCTGGAGCAGGTTTTGTAGTCTTTTCAGGGCTAGTAACACGGCGACAAAATAACCAGCGTGAAATGGGGTCGAGAACATAAACCATAAAACGTTTGTTGTCCAATCACAAAATCTGCCCCTTTAACTTAATTTATATATGTTCTTGAGGCACACCATTACTAATATCAACACTGCATTTCTTATTTGGTCTTTTCACTGCCAACCGTTGTCATTTGATTCCACTTGCGACATCTTAGTGATGTAGTTACATCAGCTTGCTTTGGATGTTAATCTAGCAAATGTTGACAGAATGAAGGTGGACTAACATTTTTCTCTTTCTTTGCATAGTTTTAACAAAATTGTCAAAGCAAATACCAACAGGGTGGGCATATTGATCAACTGATGTCATGAGTTATTAATTGAATTATGGTAGCATAACACTGATAACGTGTCAGTGATATAGGCTACTGTAAAATTATTCTCATGACAGAGAATGAAACATTTGTAGCTCATCATAGAATGTATAAAACTATTGTGTTGTATTTGTCTGTTAGCCCAGGGTGTTGGAGTACACATGTGAATCCTTAGGGTTAAACCTTAGCCCAGGGTTAACAAACTATTGTGTGAACACAGGCTAACCCAGATAGTCCAGGGCATAGAACAATGCAGTGTGAAAAGCTAATTGAGGGTAAAAAACATTACATCGGACACAAAATTCATGGTTAGTAGGACCCTATACTTAGTGGATTGTGTTGGTTTTCGGTAATCACACATTGGGCTTGTCTGGACTGTACCTGTGCCAGCTGGGCTTGTCTGCGTTTGAAGGCCTCTATGGGGTCCTCTTCCAGGGCGTAGTTCTCCAGGACAGACCGGACATCATCCACTCCACTGAGAGCAATGGCTGCAAACGCCGTCCCCCAAAAACAAAACAAACATAAGTCGGGCTCGCACTCACGGGCTCGCACTCACGGGCTCGCACTCACGGGCTCGCACTCACGGGCTCGCACTCACTCTTTAGGAAATGAGCCAGATCATAGAGTGTTCGGTCCTCTGAGTTGCCGTCCCACTTTCTCAGAGCCATGCCATTGAAGGGCTGTAGGCTGAAGGCTTCCCTCTTACAGTCCACCACTATGACCTTGGAGGTGTCCCGGTTCAGACAGGACACGTCCTGCCGGGGGGGGAGGAGTCAGAGGGTCAGAAGACACTACAGAAGCATTTAGAATCCAAAGAAAGTTCAACAAACAAACTAAACACAGAGACAGACAGACGGATACGCATGCACACAGGCACGCACGCACGCACGTACCAGCCGGCACCTAAGCTGTGTGACTGCGTGGAGGTCTGGGGAACAGATGGGATTTCCTGACAGGGTTCCCCTGAGGTGCTGCTGACAACCATGACAGAGCCACTCAGCGTGCGTGCGTCTCAGCGTGTGCGTGTGTCACCTTGTGCGTGCGTGTGCGTGCGTAGGAAGCTCCGGCACACATCGTTTTCCAAATAATTCACCAGCACCTGCCCCGTTTGGGCTGCAGGGACCGACTCTTAAAGGAGACATCTGTGGGGACACGTGCGTCTCCTCGACCTATCGGTGCGCGTGTTCAGTAACGAGTTAGCGAGCAACGTAAGGATGTGTCCCCAGAAGGGTTTGAGTACAAGTATTCACACACGTAACAGACATGGTTTCAGCAGACCACACAGTGATACAGGACATTACCTACCAGCAGCCAGAGATGAGCCACAGTAATCTAGAGTACAAATCAAGTAGAGGGTGTGTGTGTGTGTGTGTGTGTGTGTGTGTGTGTGTGTGTGTGTGTGTGTGTATTGGCACATGGCAACCTGGTGGGCTAAGTGATGTGGGTGTGGTGCTCAGGGCTCCAGTTTCAGACAGACAGCCGTGCTCCGCGTGCCTCTAACAAGGCTAACAAACAGCACGTGCGTGTAGGCGTGTCCTAGACGCAGACACGCGCACAGTTTTCTTTAAACCCCAATCAGTGCTTCATGACAGGACAGTGGACCTCTGATGTTAAATAACAGACCACAAAATAGAGTGCTAACTCTGGGGAACAGATTAATCCAAAAAATATTTTTGAAAAACTTGTTTTTAATGTGGCTGCTGGAAATGTAACCGTAAAAATGTTCATTTGTCTAACTTAGCGAGAAAAATTTAAAAAAGTTGGACCGATTCTAGGACAGCTTGCTTCAATCACAGTCGATTAAACGGACAGGCTGATCATAGACGGCGTCAAATAGATCCGCTGATTGTATTGGCACCTCACATCTGTGGCTCCACATTGTTTGAGGTGGGTTTTTTTTTATCAAGGGGGGATAACACCATCGAAATTCGCCAATGGACCGACGCCTGCGGGGGAGTGCTGTCTATTCAGCCCTCCCATTCTGCCACTGCCTCTCTGCCTCCCTGTTGCGCTCCAGGGCCAGATGGGAGGCGAGGGAAGGAGGGAGCCAGGGAAGGAGGGGAGGAGAGGGGCTGAAGAGGGAGAGACGGGCAGAAGGTCACTGGGGAAAGGGGAGGGCCACGTCAGGAGCAGTTAAAAGGTGACAGGAGACACATGTATTGGAGAGGAGGATCGCTTGGTCAAAAAGCAGGACTCAGCGATGTAGCGTACTGAACTACAGTTTACATACCAATTTAACTACGTTTAATAGAAGCTTTATGGTGGGTGAACTAAAAAAAACTCAGGATTATTAAGGACCAACTGGATATTTACATCCAGTAAGGGAATAGCAGGTTTCCCCTCATACATTCTTCAAGTCACCCGATGCGTTCCTGATTGATTGTTAAGACGGCAAGAACTGCAAAGCTCTATAAACAAGACAAACATGAATGTTCACATGGCTTCAACATTTCAGCCATTCACAACAGAACACCAGTTGTCATGCAGTATAGGCCATTGCAGTGAATGGGCTCAGGGTTACAAATCAGACTTTTTGAGAATTTAAAACATTAATAAAATGCATATGCATATGCACCTAATATCGAAGCAGACGCCAGAATGTCAACATGGGGGGGAGTTTGCAAGCAAAACCGTAGCAGTGGTTTCAGTGCAGCGAATTGACGCAAACCAGAAATCCACATAACAAGACAATCACGTCGCTGCCCTAACATGTCATTGTACCCAGAAAGTGCAGGACATTTGTTAAGCAAAGCCCCTCAGAAATATATCGGCCGTATTTCAAGCTGATTTTGGGTGGAGTCGGCCCTCTTCGTTCTCTTCTACCTGCCTGTGCAAACCAGCCACTTGGGAATTGCTAAATTATTTTTTTCTTAACTACTACTCAGTTGTCAGGTGGATCGCAGTTACAAACGGACGTTGTGTTACATGCAGATGTCAGGTCAGACCACTGGAACATCTGAGGAAGAAGCCAGGATTGCTACACACTAACGTACCCCATTAAACTAACTAGGCGGCAGGCTTGGCGTGTTAGCCACAGTACTCTGATTGTAGGTCGTTTTTGTCGTATGATTGAAAGTTGGCTCAAATGTTTGCCTATAAACACGGTACAAACAAATATGTCCGTTTGATATCGGTATACAGCACAGCCGTGGAGTTTCACTCATCAGAGAACTAAGCACATGTTGTTTAGACTAATGTACTTCAGCCCAGCTAGAGAGAGACAGACAGGGGCTTTTGTGGAGGGAGGGAGATGGAGGGAAAGAGTGAGCGGGGGCAAGGTTGAGGCCCTGAAATGGGAGGGAGGAGACGTAACCCCTATTGTCAGGGCCGGAGGAGGAAAGAAAGACAGATGAAGAAGGAGCAGGGGGAAATCAATGCTGGAGCAGCAGGCGGCTATGGAGGGGAGACATGTGTGGGGGTATAGCATCATTGTGCTGTTGGGTCACACTGGAGCGCGGCGCACCAGGGGTTCTGGGCCGGGGGCTTAGCCCAAGAGGAGCACAGCAGTCTCAGAGCTCAGACACTACATTAGCAATAAAGCAAATCAAACAAACACCAACTACAGTAAGCATTTGAACAATTTGACAGCTATTACACATCCAAAACATGGTAGATGTTTAAGTCAGTATCACAGTTGGTTGAAATGAATGCAGTGTTATGAGGCGCGACACACGCGACACACGCGACGACCGGGGTCAGTGTGATAATTTGTTAAACCTTGACATGATGTCCTTCCATATAGCGCGTGGCGTCCCTGAAGAGTCGGTACATGACAAAGCCTTGGGGGTCGATGCTGTCAATCAGAGGGTACGCCGTCTGGGGGAGAGAACACACATTACATCAGAGCCTCACAGCTTTCACACGTCGGATACTTCTACATATTCATGAAAGGACGGCCATAGTTACACGGCTGAATTTGGCCTGAGGACCGGGATAAACTGAGCGTTGCATTGTCTGGGTTCCCCGGTTATCACTCGCAGCCTGGGAAGCCTCAGAGCAACAGGCTGTTCTAGAACTAATTAGCTACGTGGTTTAGTTAGCATTACTGGTGGACTACAGACTAGATGAAAATAAGCCCACCAGGAAAGCAGGTAGGGAAATACAGATTTTGTATCACCACCCACCCCATTTCCCTGAAAAGGGTAAAAATACTTTAACCTTATAGTAAATCATTGTTTAATGGGACTTGAAAAAAACAAACATCTAAATTATCCAAATCACCCATCAAGTGAAGCAGGTAACAACAAACAATTCCAACGTCTCGGCCTGCAGTTAACCTTCATGGGTTAATGATCTAGCTATGCTGTGTTGAGCAAACTGGAGGAAAGCCACAGACAGGCCCCAGTTTGACTTGGCCCAGTGCCTGGACCTTTAACATGTCTTGCAACAGAAACCGTTTATCAAACCAAAACAGAAGCCAACTGAACAAACTGAACCCCCCCACCTCAAAAAATTAGGGACTGATCTAAATTGGTCCAGCGGGATTCTTTTTTTTCCTATATTTTTTACTTTAGGAGTAAACGTTCTCTCAAACCCTATGAAGACCCATAATGAAAATGGCTGACCTTCACATACTGAACACACACCGTCCCAGGTGTAAATCACAGGCCAATTAGAATCTGAGAGGAACACCGCCTATTTGCATATACATGTGGGCATTAATTGGTCTTTTCAACCCAGCATGCAGCCCTATTGGCTAAGACATTGGTAATAAGAAAAAACCTTGGGCCGAGGACTACTGGTGTCAAAGTAACAAAACAGTCAAAAACGGAAAGAAAACAACAGAAACACTAGGGGTGGAGCTGTGGCCATTAGGTCTTCCACCCACAGTTCTGTATGCGGCTAAACCCTGGGCTGTGTGGCAGCCCTACACTAGGGATTGTTGTTTGAAGGAAACAGGAATGATCACTTCAATCTAACAGGGTTAGATTGAAGCGCTGGATTTGTTTCTGGCCTACCGGGTGAACAGAATGTCAACAGGGGAATTAGGTGCAGACAGGTGCAGGTATATGGGCACAGGAAAACAGCTAAGATTCATCCACCAGTAAGGGAACCTCTGATTGGCTGGAGCGGAGACAGGCTGTGGCAGGTGTTAGGTAACCAGCAACAGACGCCAATTCAAACAACGCTTCTTCACTACAATACAGGGACCAGGTGAGAAAATAACCTAAAGACATGTGAGACAGAGCTTTCAATTAATCACTGGTCCATGGTAGAACAGGTGCTGTAAAAAGAAGTTACCCACCATGCCCGTTTCTGCCGTGAAGATGACAATCTCGTAGAGAGGTGCGAGCTGCTGGAACAGGTAGTCGATACCGGGCCTCTTCTTGAAGCGCCAGCCTGTAGCCAGCTGAGGAAAGAATAGGACCAACAGCATTACATATAAAACACCCAAAGAAATACAGCAAGCTATTACCGACATCTGTTTATTGAAAATACAACTAGCTACCCTCATGTTAAAAAGTGGCAGTACAATGTGGCATGATTCCTTTTCCCAACAGCCTAAAATGAGCAGCTTAAGGCCAACTAAGACTTTCGATAAGAACCTGGTTGCAGGCCCAGCCAATGTGGTTACACCGAATAAAAGCTGGCTCTATGCCCCATGCCCGCTAAGGGCTGGTGTTGGGTTACAGCTGGCCATGCCCTGCCTGTCCACCACACGGCATCTAGTGGTGGGGGGGACAAATGGAGAGGGCTCAGGTAAGGAGGCCAGGCAGGGTTTTAAGTACAAGCAAAGGTGGGGTTAGATAAGAGGGGGAGGGGCTCCAGGAGCCAGGTGGGGCCCACAGGTAACGGTTGAGCAAAGGGGGACATTCTAGATAAGAGGTAGACAGGTGGTGAGCCCCCAGCAATCCGCAGGCCAGATGGCTCCCCACCCACCCAGAGAAAATGAACAACTCATGTATTTATGAATGATTAATTCATAACCATGCCACGCGCCCGACAAAACCTTGTACGTACCGACCACTCAGGGTGCAGCAGGACATCGGTCAGCTCCAGGACCAGGGTGTAGGGGGGCTGATAGTAGGGCTCCCTCAGGGGGTCAGGAAGCAGCTTGGGACTGGTGGGCTCAATGATCATCTGGGGGGGCATGATGATCATAATCATGGAGGGATACAACAATAACTGTGGGCTGATTGACAGCAACCAAGCATAATACTACGAGGCTTCTTACAAACACCATGTCTTTTAAAACACATGTGAGTGAGTTCGCAAAGAAGCTATAGGTTAACATTGTTATTTCTTTTTATAGGGACAAAGTCTGTCTGCACAGAAGAAATAGTGCAAGCAAGTTGTTGCTACTAGATTATGGGAATTTGACAAACGTGCAGGAAGCAGCATCTGTACTCAAATCTCTGGATGCAGTGTTTCATTTGGCCTGGAGTTTTACAGGTGAAAATCTTTGCTCTCGTATATGCTGTATTTCAGTGGACTGGGAGTCACACCAATAAGTGTCAGACATTGTGGATGTTTTTATACGTAGCCATAAAATTTCACCCATCTAAGAAAATCAGTAAAACGGTCTCAGGACAATATAGTGCTGGAGATTCCACAGGCCTACATAGAAGTGGACAAAACTGCTCTAGATAAGTTTGCCCCAGATTTAAGGAATGCCCTTTAAGAGTGATCTAAAGTATAATGTTTTAGTTCCTTCAATAAATAAATCACAGCCTCAGAGTAAAAATCTCTGAGAAATAATATTTTCATCTTTAATGATTTTAAGAAAAACAACGTACTGAAAATCTGGGGTACCACTGTTAGTCGATTATAAATCAGTCTTAGTTCAAGATCGGATTTGTCATTTGCAATAACAAGTTATGGATATGAAATGCTTGGAATGAATTCGATTTTTTTGCCTTACTGAGGTCATACCGGGATTTCTTATAATTGTTCTTGCTGCCAGACTTGAATGCTGCAGTCCATGCCGTAAGCATGGCACGAATACCATGGTCGACCCACGTTTTTTGAGTAGGAAATGATTTTGTAGTTGTATGCGGTACAATATCGTCAATACATTCGGGAGAAACAATATTAATGCATCTTCTGATTTGCCAAAAGCAGGATGAGGGAGGGCTTTATATCCATGATGAAATGGAGAGTAGTCAAGAGTGTTTTTCCCACGTCAGGACGTTTTTTAAACTTCGGTAGGACTTTCTTCGGATTGGCGCCAGTAAAATCACCAAGAACAATAAAGGCAGCCTCCGGATGTAAACATTCAAGCTTATCGATAACTCAAAAAAATTCATTGCTCATTGAACTTGATGTTGTGTACGAAAAAGACAATTCCAGTTCAGATGCCCAATAGTGATTATCCTTTATAGGTTAATAACACGGTTTCAAATGTAGCAAAATTACACATTAGTACCAATAAAACAATAAATCTGCAAAGTGTCTGCTGAAAGATTTGCCTTTCCTGCAGTGCCTTCCAATCTTTGATGTGATTTACTACCATACAAATCTACCATTTTGTTATGACACATAACGTATTACAAAACGAATTAGTGTAATTGTGAATCAAACTGCCTTGTTTGCAACATTTAACTGACAGTCAGAACGGTTCAATTGGGTTGGGAGGACATTTATGGCGTCCGACTGAAAATGTATTAGTCCACTTACATCAAAAGGATGAAAGTCTGTTTATTGCCATTATGTATGAGTTTTTATTTTAGTAGTACAGGGCTCAGTGGTAAAGCAACTGGAGACTCAGCAGTTTTTCCTGTATAGATAAAAATATAAAATAGAATAGAAATTACACATCACTTGTGAGGTGTAGGTAGTGGCTTAGACCACTGGATTTACAAAGCCACAGTTAAATCAGATTTTTTTTCAAATTTGTCTTGTTTCTAATATTTTTTTTTTAATTGATTGACAGGTTAAATTTATATTGAAGTAATTTGGTTGACACTTTTCTTATGCATACATACATACATTTGTACATTTTTCATTTTAGTCCACAGTGAGAATTGAACCCACAACACTGGCGCCACATTTACCAAGTGAGCTAAACAGGACATGTTCTGGCTTGGCAGGGTTTTGTTGGAAAAATTCAGTTAGGGCACAGTACCAGATTTTGTTTCACTCGGCTGTAAGATCCTGATCACACAATAACATAGTTTGAAGTGTTTTCCGATGCTTGAGAGGAATGACACATGAATGAATACAGCAGAGCTGAGGAAGAGGTCACCCTAGCGAGCAGAATGGACCACCAATCGGATTTTTGTTAGGGGAGCTTTCTGGTGCCCAGTGCTGCTGAGGTATCACCCAAGTGTGTGCCACACAGGAGAGAAGACATCCAACGGCTTCGAGATCCAGTCTCCCCCCAACTGGCCCTCTGCAAAGTCCATCAACATCTGACCATCACACTTGGCTCAAGCAATGACCTGACCCTCTGCATCTTCAGGGGGATGATGATGCAGACCCTCAAGACTAGGCCTTGGGCTAACTATCCATTAGCAATACAGTGCTTTCTGCAACTACTGAAACAGAGAAGCATTTTCCACCCTGCTTCTTTTGAACCTATTTTCTGATAGGGGTTTTGGGGGTTTCTCCATTCAGAAATGTAAACACAATGCAAATTCCAGGACACCAGAAGGACAATCAGCTTGACAGGTGTTTCTGGTTAGTCAGGTGCGCTTTGTTACATAATATGCTGGCGTAAAGTTCTCAACAATTGAGGTCCTTGCCTTTTACTTTAAGGTGTATTGGTGTCTGTTAACAAAGATGTCAAGGGAGTCGTTATATGGGTGAAGAAAAACCTGAATCATAACCATAATCTTAAGCATACCAAAAACTAGCTTGAAATGTTGATAAATGAAACAGTAGGAATGGTGAGCAATCGCAAACAGCCTGAGATGCTAATGAAGACATTGATGCTCACTATAGCATAACATGATAACATAAATACTCAAAATTTCAGGAACACCATGTGGTTGCTGTCCACAGAAGACTTCCCAGTCTTAACTACAGAGGATATACTGTAAGGTGTAAACCACTAGTTAGCCTAAATAACAGAAAGGTCAGGTTACAGTTTGCTAAAAAGCACCTAAAATAACATGCAAAGTTCTGGATAAAAATCTTGTGGACAGGTGACACACAAGTAACAAAGTGATTGATTGAGAAATGTAGAGAGAAAAAAAAAGCCTCAGGTCAACATCATACTACCTCATCGGTAAAAGTGGAAAGTACGTGACGGGCCAAATATATTTCCATGTTAAATCAAATGTCTTTAGTTTCACTTCAGCGAATGAAAGGCAGAAATACAAACAATAAAAACAACAACTGCAGATCACGGCATTACAGGCCTGGCAGTTAATGGAATTACATACGAAGGATTTGATTATTTAAATTCTCTCAAATGGTACATTGAAACAGGTGTTTATTTGATATTGGCAAAAAATACCATATGAAATAATTTATGTCCATTTAACATTTTAAGTTTTGGACAAAAAGCTTGGTGTGTGGCACATACTTTACACTGCCCAGGCCTGAAGACTCTTTGGTGGTGGCAGCATCATGCTGTTGGGATAATTCTCATGAGCATGGACCAGACATTTTCAAATTCATGTAACAACAGATCAACATACAGGCATAAACTACAAGATAATCGCACCTATCAGTAGGAGAAATTATCCCAAGCATATGCCCACAGCAACATTTTAATTGCAGAAAAACAAAAAGTAGCCCAGTCAAAGTTCTGTTTAAAATTCCAGAGGAAACAATTGACCAATTGCAGTCTACAAGCATCGTCCACCAACCAAACCAGACCTGGAGAACACTGTGCCAAAAATGTACTGTATGAAAAACATGTACAATCTTACCCCAGATGCCTAAAGGCTGTTGAATTCTTATGCAAGCAAAGTGCCAGGATTGTTTTAATGCCAGATATTGCCAAATGAGGAAACTCAACTGAACTCCTCAGTAATCTAACTCTCCTGTTGAAACTGCATTGAAACTCAAACACACATTAGCAATGTCTCCAACTGTTTTTTTTGCACCACAATGGTTTTATTTTGACGGCCTTGTCTAGATGACAAATGTTATAGTGCAAATTGTTGCACATCACCTTTTGAGGTAACACAAATACAAAAAGGTTGTAGGGAAGAAATTATAACCCTCTCACAGTGGCAAAGAAACAATCCTACCATCACCAGCAAGTGTTCGACAGAGTGCACCATGTTAGTTAATGGGCAAACAACATGGTGAGTAAGTTTAAATGCTGTCCCGATCTGGGATCTGACTAGTGCTTCATCGGTTTACAGTTGTTACTCATCACCTACCTGTCTGTAGTCTTTGAAATACTTAAATGTCCTTCTCAATTGCTGGATTACTGGAGCGTCTGTAAGAGATCAAACAGGAGAGAAATTAAAGTGCACGGACATGGCATGAAATATCTACACAGGATAAACAGTCTTGACTATTGAACCACTAGTGTAGGGAGTTGAGGTCCATGCGTGCTTCTGGACCAATCCCATTTTGACTGTGTGGCCCAAGCCCGATGCAATTATGGAGATCTGACAGGATATGAGCATTTGAGCGACAGGGTATCCAACACACACATCCAATCAAAGAACAAGGCGTAGCCATCACAGCTTTGCCTGTCTTCTTTCAGGTATCCACAAGTGCAGACCGACTCGACACCATCTGGATGTATGTAGAAATGTCCACAGCTGCAGGCCCAATGACTGACAATTACAAAGCACATCTCCGGGGGACGCCAACGTGGGGCCCAACAGATAACATCCCTGCGATTTGACAGATGCTACTACTCAGTGGAAGCATGCAGCCATGGGCCCCGTGGGATGTGGGGTCCTTGGGGAAAGGGAGAGTGAGAGATGGAGAAGGTCTCTATGGGCCTATAGCGTGTGCCATGCCTCTGGCCCCTGTATTTAACCAGGCAGGCCCCTCTGGGCCCCCAGCGCTAGGACCAACAGCATGTTAAACACCCCCACCCCTTCTGCCTGGCTGTGGCGTGTGCGTTTTCAGTCCGGCATGTTTGATTAGTCCTGGGGGTGAACACACTCTTCCAGGGAGCGTGGGACTGTGACCGGCCCTGTTGACAAACCACTCCCTTGGGTGTACAGAGCCAAGCCAGACTAGGGGGCGGGGGCAACAATGTTACTCACCCCTGCAGAAGGACGCTGTGCGTGCATGCGTGCTTTAGGATGGGGTTGATCAAGGCATGCTTTTATCATGGTAATAAAAAAAGAGAGCTGAGATTGGTAGGATGACAGTGCACAGAGGATGACAGAAAAGAGGATGAGGTGAAGAATATTTGTGGGCCTCACAGCAACCCCCGTGATGAGTGACAGGTGAGGAAGCAACCACTTTCTCCAGAGTAGGGGAGTAGCCTAACAATGGCCATTCTGTCAAAGACACTCCACTTTCTCCACTAGTAACTGCTGGCTGTCTCTACACGCGGTCAGATTTAGGCTGATTGAAAACAGAAAACCCACTATGGCAAAAAAACGAAACAAAGCCGTCCTTCACCACAGCTGGAAATTACATTGAGTCAAAGGACGACCGTTGCAAGCCGACAACCCCCCTTTGACGAGCAACTGCGCAAAGGCACCAGAACCCCCGTCCCTTGTTGTCCCGTGTCGCCTCGTTGTGGTTAGTGGAAGGCCATGTTGCTCTCTGGAGGGATGTCGATGAAACGGGGAAGAGTCAGGGAGGGAACAAGGGACTAGAAGGGAGGGAGAAAGAGATGGATGGCCCGGCCTCCGGATGTAACAAAGGCCTCCTTTAATCCTTGACAGGGCTGGCATATGCTCCGCTAGTTTGCCAAAGGCCATTATTGCTCAATTGCCTTTCTTCTCGGAAAGGGGGGGGGTCTTGCTTATCCTTTTGTTTTGTTTTTTGGCCCAAAGCTGTCAGTCGAGTCTTTCTTCTGTGACAAACGGTGGTCCGGCCTGTACTCTAGGAGAGGAGGGTTTCCAGGCGGGGCAG
>JACXGJ010001056.1:0-95258 GCA_016801105.1 Esox niger | reverse complement strand
TTTTTTTTTTTTATCAGGGAAGGCCTTCTTTATTTCAGCAGGACAATGCCAAACCACATTCTGCATGTATTACAACAGCATGGCTCTGTAGTAACAGAGTCTGGGCCCGCCTGCGGTCCAGACCTGTCAACCATTGAAACATTATGAAACAAAAGATACGAGAAAGGAGAACCCGAACTGTTGAGCAGCTGAAATCCCATACCAAGCAAGAATCGGAAACAAAAGCAAACTACATCGATTTGTCTTCTCAGCTCCCAAATGCTAGAAGAATGTTGTTAAAGAAGAGGAGATGCAACTGTGGTAGATATTAGATTAGATTCAACTTTATTGTCTTTGAACAGTATGAGTACAGTACAATTAAATGCAGTTAGCATCTAACCAGAAGTGCAAATAGAAGAGGGCAGGGAATGTATTAAGTGTATATTACAAATGGAATGTACAGATGTGCAATGATGGCAAAATAATGTGCAAATGGCAATACTAAATGAGCAATAAAGGCTATATTGGAGGGCAAAAAATTCACAAGTATTACTAAGTATATGTATGTACATGTGGGAGATGAATAGTTGTGTGATGAGACAATAGCCAGAACAAATGGCAAATCTGACTGTGTAATCGAGCAAATTGGAGATGAGTGTGTGCAACTGACATGCAGGGACAACTGACATGCAGGGACAACTGACATGCAGGCACAGCTGACATGCAGGGACAACTGACATGCAGGGACAACTGACATGCAGGCACAGCTGACATGCAGGGACAACTGACATGCAGGGACAGCTGACATGCAGGGACAACTGACATGCAGGCACAGCTGACATGCAGGGACAGCTGACATGCAGGGACAACTGACATGCAGGCACAGCTGACATGCAGGGACAACTGACATGCAGGGACAGCAGCAATTAGGTTTCCGAGGTAGACACGTACATGCAACTACTTAACACTTTTTTGCAAAGCAGTGTCAGAGTCAATAGCACACGGGAGCAGTGCTGGAACATTCACCTGTCAACTTTTTTGAAACGTGTTGCTAGCATCAAATTTAAGATGGGCATGTATTTCTCAGTTTCAACATTTGTCTTTCTACTGTTTAAAATTAAATAAAGGGATTAATGGTTTGCATGTCATTGCATGCAGTTTTTGTTAGCTTTTTCTCAACCTCCCAACTTTCTTGGAAACGGGGTTCTAATAGTCATCCAGAACAGGTGTTTTCTTCCCTGGTTTCCCTACTGTCCAGACATCCATGTTACCTCTGTATTCCTGTGATTTATTTCTATTTTATTTTATCTTTTATTAGCTAGTTTAGGAGGCAGGTTACAGGTGCAGGATTTAAGGGAAACATCCGTTTAATGTTCTTCGTTATAAACTGCAAACTGCAGCACATTATGCAAACCATTATTCACAAGTGAAAGCAAAACAAAGGCAACTGAAATAGGGCCCCAAATGAGAGGCCTCTAATTGGGGACAAACAAAACAGCACTGCAGAGATGCCTAGAGGCACCTCTGTGGTCAGGCCCCAGGCGCATAGAGATGCCTAGAAGCCCCCAGGCAGGACCTGACACAAGGCTAGTGCAGTGGTGTTTGTTCATGGAAGCCAAGGGATGTACAACCATCAATCGCTGAAATGAAGCTACCTTCTGACCATCTCACTCTCTGGTTGTTATAGATAACTCCTCCAACCACTCTGTCCCAGCATGCAATGGATTATGTTCATTGTTGTTTATCACGTTTTTGGCATTAAACACAGATGTTTTATCAAATACAAAAACGACCACCTTTAAAATTACACGAGTAGCCCATTCACCCACAGAAGGAAAATGACAGCCAAAGACAAATTGTGTCTTGGACCAGCGCTCTGCCCTGTGGTTTTTGCTGGCAAGGTCAGTGAATCATGCAGTACTGGTAAAACTAGTCGTTTTTCCCAAGCTTCCCATTGTTTGGGAATGAGGGCCAGATGGTTAGCTTAGTGTTTAAGTACTGACATGTCCATGACAGTACAACAAATAAAAAGCACATTTGGGGATTGCGAAAGGAAATGAGACTGGATAGGGTTGGTGTACGTGAAGATACTTTAAAATCTTCAGTGCTGGAGCAGTATCTCATTATGTCAACTGAGCCCTAGTTATGGCATTCAACAATGCCTTTTTAAATAACCCCTTTGTTAAAATGTTGGACGTGAGAAGTGGCGCACAGACGAAATCAATCATAGACACTAATGACTTGTGGGATCAAAGAAGATGACACTTCTCTGTTAACGTTTAAGAGGAGGCACGTAAAGAGGGCCTGCTCCTTTATGGAGAAAGTCTATTCTCCCAGTGCGACCCTGCGCATGAGTGGGAGGCGTCGGCGACGGCATCTTGACCTTGTACCTATGAAGAGTAAAACCTGTCATTGGTTAAGGCCAGCCCCCTGCAGGGCTGCAATGGCCTCTGGGACAGAGGAGAGGTTAGCCAGACTGCTGACAGGCCTGCATTAACATGGATCTGAAGCTCAACCCCCTTCCTCGTCCCTCGCTTCCCACTGCCTTTCCATTCCATCCTCTTTCTGTTTCTCTCACCCTCTGTCCGTCTCTTCTCTCTCAGTTATTACAACACAGTCTGTCTCTTTATCTCTCTGCTTCCTTTAATCAGGCCCATCCCATATTTCTAGCCTCTTGTCCCTGCACAAACCGTGGGAAGGAAAATGCTACCGGTGAACTGGGTAAGTGGAGCTAAGGAGTGAACACTGAGTCTCATAGAGACTTGGTAGTTTATTCAATAAGATGAAGCAGTGTTTCTGCAATTAGTTAAACGTAAGAACAGTAGTACAAATAGAGTTTAGTAAAGACAGTAGAGTTTTTACTACACACGTGTATCAATAGTAGTCACATTTATCAGTAGCAATCACATACTTTAATGGTAACATCTTATCCAATTGAATGCAATGTATTGATAAAAACATCAAACATGCGACACATCTTTTCACAGGTAATGTTTAAAGTTTTTTTGTGAAGCCATTTGATAAAATCAATTCTGACTCCAACCAACAACCTTTCTTCCTTTATTTAAGGGCTTCTTCAAAAAAACTGTTTTAGAAAACCTGTAATTGCATAACAAAATTAAACACGCATTTTAAAGAGTCCCTTTGAATAATTTCTGAAAGAACAATTTAAGAAACCTAGCATTGAGATCAACATCAACTTAGCAACTCTTATTTTTTCCCACCTCATGCAATGCATTTACCAAGATGCACCTTCCATTGTATTTTCCCATTAATCACAGTGTATCAAAATGGTTGCCCTCTGTTGATGATTTGCGGGTTATAAACTGGCACAAACAAAAGGTGGTCTGTGAACATAGAAATGGTTTGAGGACCAAACTGGGACAACATATGTTGTTGTATGTCAATGAAGGCATCTTCCATTTTACAGTGTTAACACGTTTCCTGATTGTGTACTACATTTTCCAAAAACTATAAACACACTTCAGAATTTATTACTAACAAAACCCTAGACTTCTCAAACTAAAGCATTAAATCTAGTGGGACCACATTAAGTCCATAGCAACTGGTGTAAATATTATTATTATTTTTTAAGTATTCGTTTTTTTTTCATAATTCCTATCCAATAAACAAAAGTTAGATCAATGAAGAAATCTTCTACAATCATTGTTAAAATAAGCTTTTTTTGTGTAATCTATTGTAAAAAAAATGTCAGAAAGAAGCTTCAGTGTTAAACACAATATGCTAATTTGCATACATTCTGTCTTTGGCCATGACATCATGTCCACGTCACAATGAGTGTCTTGACTTTTATGCACTGCAGGAAAAATCTTTTGGCATGGCGAATCCAAACCTCACATTGGTCACCAGTTAATGTCATGATCTGCTTTGTCCATTGGCTGAAGGAGGGTTACATGTTCATGGGGAAGGAGGTCACAGACCTTCCACCTCCAAAGGAGATCATAGGGCCAGGTCTCGGGTCAGGAATCTGGGACTCAACCAAAACCATTCCTGAATTACCTTTGAATGGTGGAACCTGACATAATCCCACACAACTGACAGTTTTTCTCATTTGCTAAGAAAACACTTCATGTGTCTTTTGTTTCACATATTTTTCACACCCTTTGTCAAAACGATTAGCACAGATCTCATGGAAAGACCCTAAACTCTATTGGATTAACTGTATTGAACCAAAGGAAAACATCTATTTACAGTTAATAGAAAGTCCTTGCAGAATAATAAATGTCTTATGCACCTGTGTGAAACTCCTTTACACAACCCCAACTCCTTTACACAACCCCAACTCCTTTACACAACCCCAACTCCTTTACACAACCCCTCATTCAGCAATCAGTCCTCATCCATCTATAAAAAATGCCACCTGTGTTTCTATTTGCCAGCATGGATCAAAGAGGCCAAAGTCACGTAAGTAGAGTTAAGAGTTCACGGCAGAGAGGCCAGAGGAAGAGATGTAAGGAATGAGAGGCCATGGCAGAGGGGCCCAAAGAAGAGATGTAAAGGAGAGTAAGAGGCCATGGCAGAGGGGCCCAAAGAAGAGATGTAAAGGAGAATAAGAGGCCATGGCAGAGGGGCCCAAAGAAGAGATGTAAAGGAGAATAAGAGGACATGGCAGAGGGGCCCAAAGAAGAGATGTAAGGAGAATAAGAGGCCATGGCAGAGGGGCCCAAAGAAGAGATGTAAAGGAGAATAAGAGGCCATGGCAGAGGGGCCCAAAGAGGAGGAGTTGCCACGCAAGATCGAAGAGCCGCAGCAAGAGATGATTTTAGCTCAAGTTTCAAATGAAATTCGGGCAACAATTATGGACCATGACATCAATCTTGGCTTGTCCTTTAGAGAGGCTGGACAAAGGATCCAGCCCTTTCTGAGTCGGAGCACTGTGGCATCTGTCAGTCTTTTCGGAATGAGAATAGGTCACAATGTTACTGGACACCATGTTACTGTATTTCAGGTTTACTGTATTGCCCAGTTGGCAGAAGATACTGTGTCTACAGTAAGGCAGTTTCATAAATCATATTTATGTGCCTTTCATAATGTCAATTCTAACTTGCTTTTTGCATTTACTTTATATAATCCACAAACTACCACATACTGGTGACAGAAAAACATCCTTCGGGTTGAAGAGGGGGCTGCCTTTGTAGATATGGTCATGGCAAACAATGTGATCAGACTGCATGAAATCCAGCCAGCTGTAATGGCAGATCAGGGAGCATTTAGAAAAGTCAACAGTGTGAGTTTGGCCACTATTGTTCGAGTCCTTAAACAAAACCGAATGAAGCAACAGTAGAGGTCAATTCCAAAGAGACTCTGACATGGTGAAGCGAGCAGGACTCCAGCATGTGCAGGTAAGGAGTTGTTATTGTAATGCCTTGTTATCTCATACAGTTAGATGCAACTGGAATTAGAGAGGCCTGGACCTGTTACAGTGCCAGGTGAGAGGAACGGCAATATCACCACGTGTGCTGCAATCTCCAATGATGGTGTCCTTTGCCACGTACCAACTATCGTCCCCATACAATACAGAATGCATCATCACATTTCTGGATGCACTGATTGAAAGACAGGTTCCACCAGAAGAGAGCGGGCTGTGGAGGCCTGGCACGACACAGCGTCATCAGCTGGGACGAAGTTGCCTTCCTCCGCTCTCGCCTTGTGAACGAATGGTTTGCAGCACAGCCCTGTATGATTATAGTATGATTATACGGTTCCTCCCTGCGTACTCTCCTTTTCTGAACCCAATCGAGGAGCGCTCCACTGGAGATGGAAGGCCGTCATTTAAGCACATGTTCCTCCTGGAGGCAATAATCGCTGGTTGTCTGACAATGCAGAGGACAGTCAGGGGTGGGTTCCCCAATACAAGCAGGGTGCATCACCAGGGAAAACACCCAACGTGCTGTCAGGAACTAATGGACTGTGACGTTCTAAATATTCCCACTCTATATTTTGTGTCCTTTTTTTACAGTGTTCAACATTTCTGAGTTTGAAATGTATGGAAAGAGTGACATGGACAAATCTGATGCAGTACAATAAAGAGTTTCTGTTTCTGAGTGTTTCTGATTTTGAGTACAATTATTTATTGGTTCTGTGGTGGAGAAAGAATGCAGTACTACGGTAAAGCGGTACCATGATGAATGCCTGAATTTGTCTAGGTGCTTATTGTAGGTATTTAAATGTCAGGCACAGAAAGATGTGCTTACAAGAATAAATTGAATGAAGCAGTTTCTTTTTGCAACAGGGCAGAATGTGCATGTGTGGAGTCCAGCAGGGTGTGTGTTATCTATAATAAATCATCTTTGGAAACAAGAATATAATTCATGCTGCTATATGCTTGCTTGGATATCCGATCCACTGTTAATCCGATCTACTATTCTGTCTTGCTGATTATCCTGGTCCACGTTAAAAGTCATTGCAAGTGTTCACAGGCTTGTTTGGTTATATTATGTCATGTATGTGATTGGATTGTATTGTACTTAGGCAGTGCAGTGCTCTTTTGTAGCTCACAGTACCAACTCCAAGGTTGTGAGTTTGAATCCCACTGAGGCCATATAGGCAAAACAATATAAAATATATACAGGAGATCAATTAGGAACAATGAGCAAAGTGGTTAGAAGATATAGGATTTTCTTCTCTATTGTTGAAAACGTATAAAACGTATAAAAGCCTGTACTTTGGATGAAATTTTTTTCAGTGTAAAGCATGTCCTCCTCGATGACAAACTGAGTTTTATTGATCTTGTTTGTTGTAATGTCAATGTCAGATGTGCTTAGAGTTTTTGAAAATAAATTCTCTGATGATCTGTTGTGTATTTTGTGAGTAGTGAAATATTACCACATACTTGTTTGAATAGCACCAACGCGATGAATAAAACTGTAATTAATCAATAAATATAATGTGTTCCAGAATCCCCCATGAAATTTTCACTTAACATTATAGACTGTAAATTCTTTCAAAAAATAATCAAATACCATAAAAACTATTGTTCATTGTATGTGGGGTTTTAACAGCCACTTTCACCACTGCCCAAAAAGAGGGAGAAAGTCAGTGTTTTGAGACAGATTTGGGTTATGGTCATTAAAAACAACATTTTTTTTGTTTGATTCTCCTCTACATTTCAGGCTATAGTTTCTGCATACCTTGAAAATGTAATTGTTTGAGATGCTTGTGCTCTCAATCACTCTTAGTTTTAATATTTCTCTTAATTGTACAATAAGAAAATATGAAAACAAGTCTCATGTTCATCTCACACCGTGTACAACAACACGGTCAGATACTGTGCCACGTACCTCAGAAATCACACCATTGAGCTTGTTTTTTAAGTCCAATACTGGAATTAACCTGCGTCTGTGACACTGTCATACAAAATACTAAATTCAGCATCTTATATTGCAGAATAAGTTGGACTTAGCTTTAAAAACATTGACCAGTTTAGGTAGGACGCACATTTATTTCTAGAACCTCCTTTGTCAGGGTTTGTCACCCGTGATTTAAGGTGAGCTCTCAAGCGGTTTACCACTCTGCATGAGAAGGCAATGCGCTCTGATGAATGTGTTGAATGTCCAGCGCTCCCAATTTCAAATAAAGAGCGTACAAGTAAAATAATCATTACATGAAAGTTAAACATCGCCGTCTAGTTACCTCGATGTGTAACTCATTTAGAGAACTAGACCATATACTGTACATCTACATCGCTTGCATGGGTCCTCCATGATTACACAAGACTTTCAGAGGGCTTCAACCATGTACAACAAACCCCCAAACTCTCTAGAAGTGACACACCTGATCCCTCGCCCACATACTGTCCTGAGGTAATGTATACAGCATGTGGCGGGGGCCGTTAAGCAGACGGACGATGTGCTGGAGGAGGATTTAGGAGCGAGAGGAGGAGTTATTTTCTTAATCAAACTGCGACAAGCCCATGTGAAACAACACAAAGTGAAACTCCATTATAGCCTCCAGTCGGGAGGCCTCAGCCTCCGGAACCATCAGCCATCAATAAACCCATCTGAAACGGGTCCTGACCGGGGCTGTTCTCGGGCCGAACCATACTGTAAGGCACCGTTGATTAGCCAATTAACGGGGTCAGCTGTGGACGAGTCAATGGATGCCGGTCGTCCGGTATTTGTGTTGGGCAGAACGGATGAGGCTCGGATATGGCGCTCTGTATACCTTGGCTTGGACCGATGCATTATTCACACCGGTCATCTGGCTGCACCTCATGCCTGTCTGAGAGCTCCCATCAGGCCATCTGCCGAGGGGGCCACCATGAGGCGGCCATGTTGGATCTGTGTGGTCCAGTGACTGAGATGGTTTCCTCCTCTCTGGTGCTGTAGCCAAGCCATTAGTAAGACAAAAACTAACGTGATTGATGCGGTGTTCTCTCCATCCTGGCATTCGAATGGGCATTTTAATAGCTGGGTCCTCCTGCTCTCCTGTTTGGTGAAACAATCCTTTAAAAGGCCCCTTTTAGAGCATTTGAAACCCTGCCTGCTAACAAGGGAGAGGTCAGCGGGAATACACACAGGGGGTCAACTTTGGTTTAATGCCTTCCCTCCATCTAGCAAATAAGCTTCTACGCATCAGACATAGCCTTGCTTTCTGTCCGAGGTGAAAAGGGAGGATTTCTGTCTGTTGACAGGCCTGCGGGCCCTATGTCCTCACTCTCCCTTCATGTACACACTCTCCCTTTAGAAAGATCTTTGTCTGGGTGAATCCAATGTTTTGGTGGCAGCGGTTTGTGCCTACATACCGTGGATCGGGTGCCCAAACTGGCCATAAATCTGGTGCTTTTGGAGTCTTTGATCATGTGCGTACTGGAAACATGATGAGGAATGGTCTGCTGCCATCACTCATTGACTTTACCGCAGCAGTACGCCTGCCCGTGCCTCGGACCAGGGAGGAGGAGATGGAAAAAAAACAGTTGACATTAAGAGGCTCAGGTTCGATCCCAGCACTCAACGTAGCTGTGGTTCAGTCCAGCGACCGCAATGTAGTAGCTTGTCAGCAGTCCAGAAACTAGCATCCTCACCGGCGCCCCATATGAACCACCGGTCGGGCCAACTCAATCACGTCAAATCACGTCTTTGGCGATCAATCCTTGGAGGGATTACAATAGGTTTAAGTAGTTGCTGCGACTTGTAACAGAAAAACTAGGTCGACAGAAATGGATGATTGCACAGCCTAAAGGTGTCAAGGTTGATTTTGTTTTTCTAGATTGAGCGGTTCAAGAGTTGTGCTGGTGAGTTATTCCATGCAAATGTATGCAAAATAAGTTTGTTCGAAGTTCATTAAAGTTTATTGATGTGAAAGCAAGGATAACCTTAAGTTCTAAAATGGCTCTTGTAGCTTAAATGGCAGAGTAGCATGACAAAAGCAAACACTGCAATCATTTAGATTGTCATGGAGCAGACACTTTTATTCAGAGTTATTTACAGTAGTCGCGGCATACATTTGCATACTGGCCCCCTGGAATTGAACCCACAACATATTGGATTGACAAGCACCGTACTCTACCAAAAGTAAAATTCTTATTAGTCTAAAAGTAAATAAAGTAATTCAAGTTGGGCAAGATTTTCATGTTGTTCACTTGAACTTTGTGGAAAGAAATGCGTTGACAGATTTCCAAACTTTCCAAATCTATGTATATGATCATTATACCCCCATTGAAATGCTTTGGGAGCTCATTAAAATATTTTTTAAGTTGATGACATGAATGTTTTAAAAAAGCGCTCTTCAGAGTCAAGCAGTCTGCACAGGACAAATTGTAGCAATTACTAGTAAGGAACAGTCAGACAGATAGATAAAGATAGATAGCAAGCATTTAGAAACAATAAAGGTTGTTTATTGTTATTGGAAAAATGTCGGAAAAACTAATTTAGCATTAGACAGGAAAAAAACGAAACAATTACTAGTATGGGGCAGTCAGACAGATAGATCGATATAGACAGCAAGAATTTTGAAACAATAAAGGAAGTTTATTGTTACAGGAACATTTTACCTTCCTAGCTTTAGGGTAAACCTGATTATCTGCTTTACAAAACATGCTGAAATCATTTACTTACGTAATACAGGTGACAACACTTTTTTTGCTTTTCAAATGAAAAATCTAAATCTCCATTCCATTACTGAGTTTCAAAGCAAGTTTTATCTAGAGTGTAAATAGGTATCTCATTATACCCTTGTAGGAGGAGTGGGCAGGCTTAGAGGACAGGCTGGAAGTGATTTAGCTCCACGTAGATCCGGAAACCAGTCCACCAGATAGAGGCCACACATGTGGACCCACTCACTGAAGTCCATTTAATTATTCTCTAAATCCTCAGTTACTTGCGCACTCCTACCCTCCCAAACCCATCATCATCCACTACCATTATCCTCACTGGCACCCAAAGCCAAGTGAAAACACATTGCAATTAAATCAGTCCTCTCCTTCTTGTGTTTCCAGCTCTACTCCCTTTGTCTCCCTCTCTACGTGTTTATTCAGACCACTCCGTCTGGGACAGTCACGGGAATACTAAACTTGCGGTCCCGTTCACACTCTTACTGCTGTTCTGTGTGTGACTGGTGGTGGCCAAGTCAGTCCCAGTGTTCCTTCTAATCCGTTGAGTGAGAGAGGAGCTGTTAGAAGACAAATGGCGCACCCATGTCTGTAATTCTGAAGTAATTTACGGCTCGCATTTCCGCGGAAAACTAAACCTCCGTGTTGTTTGTGATTTGGTAGGATGAGGAATAAACCAGCCCTTCTCAAGGTGGTGGGGGGCATTATAGAGTAATATGTCCAAGGACATGTGGCTGGATTACCAGTGAACTTCAGTGTTTTCTAAACAGAAGCAGGACAATGATGGTCCACGGTTTGTTTATTGGCTATATTCATTTCCGGTGTTGGCGTCTTCTCTATTTGTCCATGGTTTATTGTGAGGTTATCTGTGATGCTATCTAATTACACCACGGCCATAATTGCCGGTGAGTAAACTGTGCTAAGAGAAACAAAAACATAATCCTGTAAAGAGATATGGTTTCTGTAATTGCATGTATGGATAGAGCTCTATGAAAACATTCAGTATGTACAGTAAGGCTGGTGCCATGAAGTCAACAATGATGGGGATCAAATCTCTCCCGATGACAAATATAAAACATGTTTAAAATATTTGTAAGAAACTTAAACATCAACATTTGCTAAATCTGATATTGCATGTTGCTCCAGGACCATCACTGCAACTGACCTGTAGTTAGTTGCTTACCCAAGTCCAAAGACAGAATATTCCACTGCCCTTTAACCTAACCTCATAGACATCTGTGCCTAAACCTAACCTCAGTTGTCAAACATTTACAATAACGTTGTAGGAATAACACCAACACAGTGATATCAGATGAGTCATCAATATTTGCTCGTTTTCTCACTCAACCCCATGTCACCTGCTGTTGGCATCCACATGCTCTCTCTTTCCCTCTCGCTTTACTCTGAAAATAACAGAGTGAACATGAAAGGAATATCAGTAAACAAGTGGTGTTTCTTGACATCATTACGTTTCTATTATCCGTAGCTATTCATGAAAGATCCAGGGCTATAGCCGAAGACGCCCAGGCCTAACGACGCCACTGCTCTTGCTCACGAAGACACTCACGATGAATTAAAGCTGACTGTGGTAAAACAAATAAAACTGCTTTAATCAAACAAACACTACTAATGTTGTTTATTACAAGCAAGTACGGCTATACTGCAAATGTTTCCATTGTACGAATATACAGTAATTACCACTACAGTAACTACCACTACATAAATTACACATGCATCGCAGCGCAACATAAATGTTTGACAATTCCACGTGGTCTTTCTGACAAATATATCGACATTATGACATTAACGTTAGTTGAAAACCACCATGACGATGAGCCCATTTTTTGGTCGCGGGGTAAGTGGCTAATTTACTGTCCAGGTAACTTAGTCATGATTAACAACATTAGTGATTGATTAGCACTTGCAAATCGGCCCGTATTCACTAAAGACTCACACGACCGACAGTGATAAAGCCTACGTAACACTAATATTACATTCTAGTTTTCCACAAACGCATTTGAAATAGAGACAGTACACAATACCGTACAGTGTTAGACACTGATTGTACCTACCGACAGAAATCGAACAACTGCTTCTGCAGGGGTAAGGCAACACAGACAAACCGCACGCAGATCTACAGGAAACCGTAATACTCGAGCAGGTGATAATATTATTGGCAGTTTGTTAAGTTTAAATATGATTATGATAACAATTGCTAATGATTATATCGGACGGTGGTGCGTGCTTGCCTGTCATAGCATAGCGCACATATTTTTTTTATTTATATTTTATATATCAATATATTGAGGCTTGGGGGGCATTGTTATAATATTTGAATATTGGGAGATAGGTGTCCGTCATTTGGATTTTCTGGGTCATGTGATTTTAGTTTTTGTAACAAATTTAACCAATTAGTCCTTAATACTGTCCTTACATTTTAAAATAACAACTTTGTCTCTTATACATTTGTACATTTTTTGTAATGGGATATTCCCTAATCGATGTGCCAACCACTCCTGCATGTAACAGAGAACTGTCGGTCAGGTGCACAGATGCGGTAACGTCTGTACCTGGACCAGAGACCCTTCTCACATCACCTGGATGATGCAGCACCTGCCTGACAGGGCGGAGAAAAAACATCTGTCCAGAAGGAGCATGATCAGAATGTTCTCAGCAGGTGGTACCTGGGCAATGCCATGTGGGCAGTACTGGGATAGAATGGTGACAGGTGGAGCGTTGACAGAGGGCAGCCTTGAACACATTTAATGAATCTAGTGGAAGATAAATCCACTTCACCAGATGAGCAAATTTCAAGCCTTGTCAGATACAGTGAGAGGCACCATTTTGTAGAGAAGAGATAAAACATTGTGTCTGCATGAAGGCTGTCTGAGTTCTGAACCTTCTTAGTGAGGATATCTCAATATCTGTTTTGACAATGTGTGAAGAGATTGACACCTGTAAAGCAATTGTGCCGTCTAACAATGTACATTTCTGTGGGGGCCATTAGTAGTTCTTCTCTAAAGAAGTTAGTTTTGATAGGTCACAGCCATAAATAAGATTTTAGATATTTTTTAAGAAGATTATAAATATGTTTAATACATGACATTAAACAACTGTATAATCACAGATCAGCCATAAAATGATGACCACTGACAAGTGAAGTGAATAACACTGATAATCTTGTTATCATGGCAGCGGTCAGTGGGTGGGATGTATTAGGCAGCAAGTGAACATTCTGTCCTCAAAGTTGATGTGTTAGAAGCAGGAAAAACGGGCAAGTGAAAGGATCTGAGTGACTTTGACTAGGGCCAAATTGTGATGGCAAGACGACTGGGTCAGAGCATCTCCAAAACTACAGCCCTTGTGGGGTGTTCCCGGTCTGCAGTGGTCACCAGGATGTACTAGGCAAGCCGGCACACGCAGTGTTGCTTTGGACAATGTTCTGCTGCAAAAAAACTCAGGTCCTGCCATTCATATGGGTTTGACAGGTACCACATCCCAAAGCATTGTTGCAGACCATGTACACCCTTTCATGGCAACAGTATTCCCTGATGGCATTGGCCTCTTTCAGCAGGATAATGCGCCCTGCCACAAAGCAAACATGGTTCAGGAATGGTCTGAGAAACACAACAACGAGTTCAGGGTGTGGACTTGGCCTCCATTGTTTGTTGGCACATCTTTTCCCATTGATTTCAATGTATTGACAATAATCCCTTACATCTTTTTTAACGTCTTGCATTTATAGTATCACGTTTAGCCAAAAGTAACAGAACAAACTGTCCTCATTTGTTGAAATCTAACGACAGTATTGTTTGAATCTAAAGAAATCAGGTTTATCCTCAAGAAGGCTGCTGACATTGACCTGTCTTTGATGAAGCTAGAAAACTTGCTTGGAATGTGTCAAAATATTAAGCTGTACTAGTTGACAGTCTCTAAGGAGTTGGACTGAGTCAGTACTCTTAGCGGATTCCCCTTATATTGCCCTCTCAGAAGCGAGAGGGCTACCTGGTCCAAGTGGGACCAGGGAGCCCTTATTAAAATGTCAGAAGAAGAAGAAATATTACCCACCATAAGGGAAAATTGTTAACCATCAGAGGCCAGATGGCTGCTTTGGTCCTGTCAGCTGATTTAAGTGGTTTGAGTGGTTTTGGCCAGTTTGTTTTTATGAGACTGCCAGCTGAGAGGAGACCTAGCAGTGTGACACGTTTTTCATTGAGTCCTCGATTGTACCAGATAAGGTTTAAGGGCTATAAGCTTCCAAGGAGACACCCTAATGCCCCTTGATGGATGATAACAATTCAGAGAAAGTTACAGAACCCTTGTCAGAAGTTGATAGGGTAACCAGGCTGTCTGAGTGAAGACAGCGATGGAGAAACAGCCAGTGTAGCTGTGGAGAATTCTGACAGCGTACACTTCTTCATTGAACTTATCTTTTAATGAGGTAACGCTTGCCTAGGTTAGGTAATTATCCATGAAAAGAAGGTGAAACATAATGTTCAAATTGCACAAAGAAAGCCAACTATATTCCTTTCTTTTTCAGACACATTTCCAGGCAAGTTCTGGTACTTTGACAAATGTAGTAAATATGGTGCCATGCAATCAAAAACACTTGAAATAATTTACGTTTACCATCCTAGAACTTCTATATATATATATTTGACATATTAAAACTCTGTAAGAGCAAGATAGGCACATAGACAAGCAATAAAATATATATATATTATTTTTCCATCCCTGCTGCAACAGTGGGATGGGCAGACAGACAGACAGACAGTCGGACAGATTGAAAGCAGACTCTCATTCCACTCTCTGGCCCTTCTGGGGTGGATGTATTCTGTTTGATCAGAATTTCAAACCCTAATCTGTTGTTTCCCCATCCCATCATACCCTGTCATTTCTACCCTCCAAACCTCATAGGATAACTAGCTTATCTCTTATCTCTCCATGCCTGCGCTCTGCCTAGTCAGACCCTCTATCTTGCTTGACAGATACAGTACAGATACACACTGACAAAAACAATCAGTTGCTCCACCTTACACCTGGATCTATCCAGGAGCTTTCTCCGATAAGAAGAATTCACTGTTCTAAGAGTTATTCACCTGACTTTCATGTCATTGGCTAGAAAGGATTGGATTTTCACAAGTGATAATACTTTATGTGACGTCCTCTACGTCGTCGTTATTTCTAATCAAACGTGTGATTTTATCTTAAATATTCACAGATGTCTGGTTCCGTGTGGAGTTGAGTGTTAAGCCTTCAAACTCTCTCAAGTAATTGCAGCTGACAACGTGTTATAATCTGTTATAATGCTGTCATAACACCATCGTGACACATTATGTGTAGACTAGTTGTAACATATTGTCAAATAATAACAGTACAAAAGCTTACAATCCAAGGCAAAGCATTCAATCATATACCTAACTTATAAATTATTTAATGGAGCATTTTGTGTTTAACTTTTCACTATTTTCAGAATTGTATTATGTATGATATCTGAATAACTAGTTAGAATAGCATGTATTGAATCATAAAGTATAATTGGGTGAGTGCTAACAATATAGGAGTTATAGTGCCCACCTCAGTAAAGTCAAAGTGAAAATACAATCAAAAGATGAAGATAACACAAAAAAACGAATGTCACTTCTTATTTCTGTCCATCTCAAAACGTACATGTTAAGCCAATTAAGAAAAACAGCAGTCAGAATTCGATCCCCCATTTGGCTAACAAGTGTTTCTAATTGAACAGTTTTTTTCTGTTCCTTTCATTGTTGATACATATAAGATCTGCTAATCTGTGGTATAATTCCCATCCTTTGATTTTGTTTTGAGAGTCTGTGTTTGGTGTCCGGGTGTCCTGAAAAAGAAAGAAACGTCTGACGTGCACAGCAATCGGCAACCACCACATCAGTCAAGGAAAACCACTATTCAAGACCGAAAAATTTGCAAAGCTGAAGCGAAACCCTAAAAATGTTTTTAAAGTATTTTCCATTCCATGTCAAGGTGTTATACAGTACATGCCATGATTAGGTGGCTTCACAACACACAATGTAATAATGGAAATAACTTAGCATGGATGTTTCCATACCTCAGATGCAACTGGTCTTGGTATTACAGAGCACAGCGTTTTAACAGTGTGAACTCATTTTGGCTGACAACTATAAAAGATGCTAAGTGGCTTATCCATTCATTACATTTCAATTGCGTGTTAATTAGATTTAGTTCAGAGAGAAGAGAGGGTGCAAAACAAACAGACGTGACCAAGGATGCTGAGTGCTGAATCAATTCAAACCCTCTAGGCTTTCAAATGAAGATAAGCAATTAATTATAAGACGCGATCAAAAACGTGGCCACAGTGAGACACATCTAATGATTGTTTTCCCTTTTCAAGCTGTTTTAACACTAAATTACTTTGGATTGTTCAAAGAGATACTAAATGAGTTACATACTATTGAAATTTCATGTAGTTCTCCTTTACTCTGGGTCCTTTTTCACTGAAAGATTTCTGGTTTGCTCTGATGGAATATATTTTTTTACTGCTCTGAATGGAACTTATTTGTGGTTGCCTATTTCTCTTCTCTGTCTGGGTGAGACATATTTAGATGGTATGTTGTTGATATTTAGTGTGTTGTCTATTTCTTACCAATGGAATCATTAAGTAAATTGAATTTGGGTCGATTTAAATGGTGCACATTGTCAAATAATGTTTTTTTCCAATAATAATGTATTTTGCTGACAAGCCAGTACTATTGTGCATGACCACAATTGAACAGTCATATTTGCACCTTTGGTGGCAAGGAGAGGTCCTGAGGTCTAAGGCACAACATCCAGTGTGTTGCTGTTGCCTGGGCCACCAGCCTTTCAGCAAAAAACTATAACTTTCCTGTCAAATAAAGCATGAAGTGTCAGAATATCAGCAAGCAACAATAACAAGTCTTGCTTCTTTATTCTGTGCAGTCAGCAACCTCCTTCAGTACTAGCTGATGCAATTCCCCACATCACACTATATAAGTTGTTACTCTGAGTATTTCCCTGCAGTCAATATTATTTTAAGCTTTCAAACATTTTAACACGCCGGCCAACAGAACAATCTGGAAAAAAAGATGCCCATACAGGGATATTCAGGGGAAAGGTCAAGCAACTCTGGGGGGAAATCCATTATAAAGGCATTAACAATTTTCAGCAAAGATACTGGGAGTCTCATCCAAAATTGTGCTTTCTTTTCAGTTTGTCTGTCTGAGGGGGAATTGTACAGAAAATAATGTTGTTTCACAGTTTAAATTCCCAGGTAGATAAATGTCTAATATGTAACATCTTTGTATGTAAAATTACGTTCAATATAAAGATATCAGCAGGGTTATTACATTCAATATCAAAACATCCCAGTGCTATTGGTCATGAATTACTCATGATTACACTCAGTATGAACTTATTATCAGGGTTATTACATTGGTATAAACCTGTTCCAGTAATATTGGTTGTTAAGGACTCATATTTACATTAAGTGTCAACATATGACAAGTGCCATTACCTACCGAAACTATCCACCAGGCGCAGTTACAGTTGTACTCAAAAGTTTGCATACCCTTGGAGAATTGGTAATATATGTACCATTTGTAAAGAAAACATAAGTGAGCAGGCAAAACACATTTATTTTATTTCTCATGGGATTCATATTCAAGTGTAGCTTATAACAGAATCATACAACAAAACATGGCAACAAAGAAAAACATTCGCTGACCCCTGTTCAAAAGTCTACATACCCTTACGGTGTATTGCCCCTTTAACATCAATGACAGCATGCAGTCTTTTGTAATAGTTGCCTATGAAGCCCTGAATTCTTGCAGGTGGTGTAGTTGCCACTTCATCTTTGTAAAATCCCTCCAGGTCATGCAAAGTCTTTGGTCGGCTTGCATAAACCGCACATTTGACTTCTCCCCAGAGTGACTTGATGATATTAAGGTCAGGAGACTGTGATGGCCACTCCAGCACTTTCACCTTTTTCTGCTGTAACCACTGGATTGTCAACTTGGCCTTGTGCTTAGGCTCATTGTTGTGCTGGAAAGTCCAAGAGCGTTCCATGCGCAGCTTCCGTGGAGAAGAATGCAAATTGTCTGCCAGTAATTTTCAGATAACATGCTGCATCATCTTGCCATTCATTTTCACAAGATTCCCAGTGCCTTTAGAGCACACACCTCAGTGAGCCAGCACCATGGTTCACAGTGGGGATGGTATTCTGTTCACTATAGGCCTTGTTGACTCCTCTCCAAACATAATGCATATGGTTGTGACCATAAGGCTCTATTTTGGTTTCATCACTCCAAATTACAGTTGGCCAGAAGCTGAGAGGTGTGTTAAGGTGTTGTCGGGCATCCTTTTCACTGTTTATAAACTTCCGTTACCTTGTTACGCAGGTCTTTTGAGAGTTATTTTCTGCTCTCCATGGCTCAGTATCTAGCCTGCTCAGTGCATCCAGGTTAGAGCTGACAAACTCATTGACTATTTATACACAGACACTAATTGCAATATGAAATGCCACAGGTCTGGGAAGTTGAACTTTAATTGTCATTTTGACCTGTGTGTGTCACCTTCTGCCTGTAACAAGACCAAACATTCAAGGGTGTGTAAACTTTTCTTCAGGGACATTTGGGTGATTTCTTTTATCATTATGATTTCAAAAGGAGCCAAACAACTATGTGAGCATAAATGGCTTCATGTGATCACTATCCTTAAATAAAATAAAACATGTTTGCTTGATGTTTTTTCCAGGGTGTGCAAACTTATGAGCACAACTGTATGAACATATTAATAGTTAAACAGAAAAGCTGTTGTGATCAGGGTTGCTATTTCTGCCACTGACTTTCGGACCGATGGTTGCAAGTTAAATTCCCGTGAGAGGAGAGTACATTTCTTAACCTCAGTACAGTATTGTAATTGCACCGATATATTTTCATCCTGAACCATATTGTGGTTTGCAAGTTAGTGGTATATGCACAAAACCCCTGAGAGGAACGGTTGGATTCTGTGGCCCCTTAGATAAGCTTTGTTTCCCACAGTGACAATGGGAGTGTTCTACATTGTTGTTACTTTTAAATAAAGTGTGATTTTATCTTGAATATTCACAGAGCACCGGGCTGAACACTCCACACCCTCAGTCAGCCCAGTGTCACAGTAAATCAGCCAGCGGCCTGTGATCTTAGATTACCAAGTCATGGTACATCGTACCACAGGTGCCAGGGAAGAATTTGGCAATGAGCAGAAACGAATAAATGTTTGTGTAAACATGACACTTCACACATTGAATGGAGAGTTTGCTGTTGTTGTAACAATGAGAGGCAGAGGGAAAGTGAGGTGTTCAGGGCCCTGGATGGCATTGCACTGACCGCATCAGAAGGGTGAGCGTGAGAGTTGGTGAGGAGAAACTCTGCGGTGGCATATGGCGGAGGCTTGGGTGGCATGGTGGTAGTCATTTTGGCGGCCCCGGCACCCCCCCCAACCCAGGTCACCTTCCTGCTCCTGCGTCTTGCAGCCCTTCATGGTTCCACATTGCTTCTGCTGATTTGAGGTCAGTGGTTAGTCAGGCATTCCCATCCCTTGCTTGTCTAGGTCTTAATCGGAGCCACTAAATGAAAATAACAGGTGATGCACTCCATCGAATGAAATGTCTCAACACGGGTAAGTACTGAATGCACACCTTTGGGGCTGATGCATCCCACAGTAAGAGCACTTTTGACACTATTTACACTCTCAGTGGGTATTTCTCTGTTTTCTTGGAATGAGCTTCTCTCTCCAGCTCGATTGGAGGTTTTAGTGAAGATACAAGTGTATCACCATGACAACAGTGTGGGAAAGTGTTTGTTAGAATAAAACAGACGCACAGGATGTTAAAGGAAGCTGCCCTGCGGGGCACTGCCCTGCATCGTATCTGGATGGACTGAACCTGAACGCACCTCATTCAATCATTATTTAGCATGTCTGATAAATGTTTCAGCTGCATACATTTGAGCAGAAGGTGGTCATAGAACACAATTTCAATTATATATAGATTTGGAATTGGATCCAAAACACCTGTGGCAACATCTGGAGGCGAGATGGCTGAAAAGTATATTGTTAGGTGAATAGAGTGATGTGTTTTACTGCATTAAAGGAGTCAGTGGTTTAAAGACTTGTTCAACTACAGCAGCACATTTCCATTAATTTCCCCCGGCCATTAAATTAGAAATCAGTAAGAATTGTAGAGAAAAACATTGAAGGGTGAGAAAATGACTGCAAGGAAAGCAAAAACCTTTAAAGGGATATTTTACCATTTTGATATGCAGCCTTGCTGTGTGTTGTTCCCACTGGCATAGCGATCAGGGGTTCAGGAGGTTTATAAAATGCCCTGTGTTTAGCCATTGCATGCTAACTTGGCAAACAGTTTTCCTTGGAACCAATAATATACAGTGAGGGAAAAAAGTATTTGATACGCTGCTGATTTTGTACTTTTGCCCACTGACAAAGAAATGGTCAGTCTATAATTTTAATGATAGGTATATTTGAAAAGTGAGAGACAGAATAACAACAAAAAATCAAGAACGCACCCCCAACGCATAATGTTTCCGCCTCCATGTTTGAGGATGGGGATGGTGTTCTTGGGGTCATAGGCAGCATTCCTCTTCCTTCAAACACAGCGGGTTGAGTTGATGCAAAAGAGCTTGATTGGTCTCATCTGACCACAACCCTTTCAACCAGTTCTCCTCTGAATCATTCAGATATTCATTGGCAAACTTCAGACGGGCCTGTACATGTGCTTTCCTGAATAGGGGGACCTTGTGGGCGCTGCAGGATTTCAGTCCTTCAGGGCGTAGTGTGTTACCCATGGTTTTCTTGGTGACTAAAGTCCCAGCAGCCTTGAGATCATTGACAGGATCCTCCCATGTAGTTCTGGGATGATTACTCACTGTTCTCATGATCATTGCAACCCGATGAGGTGAGATCTTGCATGGAGACCCAAACTGAGGGAGATTGACTGATATTTTGTGTTTCTTTTATTTGTGAACAATTGCACCAACTGCTGTCACCTTCTCACAAAGCTACTTGGTGATGATCTTTTAGCCCATTTCAGCCTTGTGTAGGTCTACAATCTTGTCCCCGACATCCTTGGACAGCTCTTTGGTCTTGGTGAAGAGTTTGGAATCTGATTGATTGACTGCTTCTGTGGAAAGGTGTCTTTTACACAGGTTACAAATTGAGATTAGGAACACTCCCTTTAAGAGTGTGCTCTTAATCTCAGCCTGTTACCTGTATAAAAGACACCCGGGAGCCAGAAATCTTTCTGATTGAGAGGGGATCAAATCCGTATTTCCATAATTAAAATGCAAATCAATTTCTAACATTTTTTACATTAGTTTTTCCGGATTTTTTGTTGATGTTATTCTGTCTCTCACTGTTCAAATAAACCTACCATTAAAATTGTAGACTGATCATTTGTTTGTCATCGGGCAACATACAAAATCACCAGGGGATTGAATACTTTTATCCCTCAATGTATACATAAAGCATTTTTTGTTGATAAACAAAAGTGTCTGTTCATCAACGCCAACAAGCACAGTGACAACAAGAAGGCCATAAGTAAAAACACCAACTGGCTATTTTAAATGAGATTAATTAATTTTAAAAACAGATTAGATATTTGTGCTATTTCACATACCTGATATTTATCACGTATTTATATATGAATATACACAAACACAAACCCTCATGTAATTATTATTATAACCTGATTTAACTTGTCCAATAACAAGAACAGGTCTGAGGAGTATTTGGACATGCAATATGCCTGCGCCCAGTGGAGACAGCAACCTATATAGTAAAGCTTCCTTCACCGCTTGTCTTTTAGAATTCCACAACAGCCTCTGTGGGTTCTCCCTACAAACTCGCCCCGACTAACATCCTACATGAGAAATGAATCCCCTAATCTCACACTCACCGCCAAATTTCCTTTTGCTACCTATCACTTTGTGGTATCTATTTCTACCTCTCGCTCTTGTTCTATTTCTCCGCATTGTGGGTAAGTAAGACATTTCACTGTTGGTTTACATCGTGTTTTACAAAGCATGTAAAGAATACAATTTGGTGTGATTTTTAGGAAGTGTGACAGGCTCACCAGCAATGGATATAAAGCTTAATAACATGTATCACAGCACGCAATTTGGTTTGGTTTAGGAAGTGGATATCAATTCTGGGGTGCAATGCCATCCCTGTTTCCTGCAAGATAAGCAATTAATCTGTGTCAGTGATGCTTACGCTTACAGGCAACTCATCACAGGCAGCGTCGCCTCGGGAACGGTGTTCGTTTGCTGAGTGCAGCGCTGTGTGTGCGCGTGGTATTATTGCAAGGCATTATTGTTAGAATTTGTGTGCGTTTGCGTGTGCGTGTGTGTACATTAACATGGGCTTTGGGGAATGTGTGTGCTTGCATTTCAATGAATAGATGGAGTGTTTCATTGTGTGCTCACGTGCACACGTATGAGGAAAGGCTGCTGGGGCTCGCTGCATGCGGTCGTTGCTATGAGCCCTGTCCTATGAGTCCCGTGCTATGAGCCCCGTGCCATAAGCCCCATACTAAGCAGCCTAGATTTTCACTTAGTTTAGTGTAGTTTAGGCAGTTGTAGACTGGGGCAGGGGGGATGTGCTCCAATATTCTGAATGAAAAGAAATGATGCTGTACTCTGCCTGACAAAATTAATGGAGGTTCCCGCAACGAAGGCATGAACTTTGGCGAACGACTCAGTTTACCCCAGCCATCGCATTATGCTTTATGACCGTGGCTTTACGCCAAGCATTAAAGTGACCGTCACTCTGTTTCCCCTGGTTGTGACAGTCGTATTTCTGAGTGTGCACGTGAGCGTAGGTGTTTGTTGGTGTTCATCTGTGGGCATGTCTTCATAATACTATCTTCCGAGGTCAAATAGCACATTGTCAAAGAGCCAATTACATCTAGAGCTGTCTGATCTGGCCCCACAGCATGTCCTCTCAGGGTGTACTGCATCCTACAAAACTGGGTAATAAGCTTGCCACATCCACATTCTACTTTTGAATTTCATTTGTTTTAAAATGAGTAACATAGTTTGATATTGATGTGTTATTTTTTTGGCATCACTACGAGACCAGCAGTGTCAAATTGTAAGAATTGTATCATCCAAGTCTTCATATAAATACCTTTTATAAAGCCATTTTTACTGTGGTCACAAATTGCTTTTACACATACAGAGTCTGAGAAGAAGAAGAATCAATGCACAGTGGCTACCAAAAACTCAAAAAACCCAAAGAGGAACCAGATTCTGAGATATGGCCAGTCATCTTCTGGCTGTACCAGGTAAAGATTATAGGAGTACCTGATCTTTTGGGCCACATAAAAGTTTTTGCATGTTCAAATGACCAGCATGTCAAAAAATGAAAATGTGTTGTGTCCAGCATATTAAGGAAGACACCAGAGTAGCAACTCAACCTTTGGACAGGGACAGTTGTCATGCCAGGTAGTCCTGACGTGTGTTCCTGAAGCTCAAGTCCTCGTAAGATTTAACGGGACACCTGAGAGAGCATTCCTTGGGTCCAAAAGGATGCCTCAGTGTAGGATTCCGACAGACCATTGGCCCCATCACATAAACTAAAGCAATGTAAACAATAAGCACATAGGCAGAACAGACCGACCCTGAAAATGCATCTATTGGAAGATACAACCATGGATTTTCTTATTTAATAATATAAAGGATTGCTTAGGCACTATCTTTAAAACTATTGGCTATTTTTGCAAAAGTCTACACACTAACCCGAAAACTTTACACATCCCTTGCAAAAGCAAATAATACTTGCAAAACTCCTCAAACTCTATAAGAATTTGTGTTTTTGCATCAATATAGACAAACACACAAACCATAATTTGAAAAAGCACACGAAACACCAACCACAGTACACACTGATAGCATAAATGAAAAACGCTTGTTGCTTTTGCTTTTTCTGTGTGCAGGGCAAAGCAGATTGGAATATAGTTTTGTCTTACATGTTGAGAACAAAAAGGCATCCAAAAGTGTAAAGTATGGATGCTTACTGCATTCCTAACAAACTATCAATTCAAATTATGGGGGAAAATTATATTTTAGCAAAATGTTCTAACACTGCTCAAAAGACTACAATGCAATATAAGAAAACTAAGTCATTAGAGCTAGAAAAAAGAGCAGAAAATATTTGGTCACATCTCGCTTTTGCGGGCCTGGCCATACGACTTCATCCACATCACACGCGATTTTGTCTTGCGTTAGGCAGTATGGAAAGTATTGCCGGGAGTGTCGTATCCAAGCCTGGCATGACCCCTGATGGACCCAGGATGGACCCCTGATGGACCATGATGGACCCAGGATGGACCCCTGATGTACCCCTGATGGACCCATGATGGACCCCTGATGGACCCATGATGGACCCATGATGGACCCAGGATGGACCCCTGATGGGCCCATGATGGACCCCTGATGGACCCCTGATGGACCCCTGAGGGACCCCTGATGGACCCAGGATGGACCCCTGATGGACCCAGGATGGACCCCTGATGGACCCAGGATTGACCCCTGATGCGTTGGTGGGACTTCCGACACCATGCAGAGAAGAATTCTTCAAGAACGGTGAGTATGGGGGGAAACTGAATGCGATGAAAGTGAGTGGCCTGTGAACCAACAGTGGACCACAGTAGCCGGCGAAAACAAACATTGTCCCAGATGATAACATGCAGATACCTGTGCAATGAAGGAGGTCTGCGGCGATATCACTGCAGAGGCCTGGATGGATTCCCCCTGCTAGGAGCTGTTCCCCAGCTGCTTGGCCAGGGAACACACCAGTTGTGATGTGGATGGAAACATGTGGCCAACTCAACATGACAGGCAGGACGATGCCTGAGGTTACAGTGATTTATTTTCTCTCCGTTCATGTGTACTGTACAAAACTCAACATTTTGTTGACTGATGACAACATTTATTAGTGCTATGAATAAATGCATTTTTATATTTTTGGGTGGTCAGGATCAAACTTTATGTGAAACTAAGTTATTTGTGATTATTAAAATATCAGGTTCGAAAGACTTAATGCCTCTGTCCAAAGTCCTTGTTTTCCCACATGGATCTTCATTTTTGATGAAAGAGTTACATTTTTCTACACAGTGTTTCAATGCTCAGGGTGTGCAACAAATATAATGTCTGATATGTGTGTGTGATTCTGACCCTATTAACTTATTTTTCGGGGCAGTGTGTGTAGTTTTTAGGCCAGAATTACATTTTTCCCTGTGTGTTAGGTTTTGGGGATGTTACTTTTTATAATGTGCTTTGTGTAAACAATATAGGGATATTGGGGAATTATTTAGAGAATGGTGTGTATTCAAATGTGACACACTGTAAGCTTTTCTTGAGGGAAGTGTGTATTGAGAGGATGGAGTGTGCCTGAACAGAAGAGGGTCCAGAATCAAACCCATGCATTGGTATAGTCCGCTGAACAACCATTGGCTATATAATGAGCCCTTCCAATCCATGTTCCCGGGGAAATTGGACTGCATCAAAAGGAAAATTTGGGCTTCTAAGGCAAGGACAGCATTGTTGTGAAAGCAATCATCACATTGCCTCATGGCAGTGGAAAAAAACAATGTTTATCATAGGCTCTAATCACAGATATTGGACAGATGTCAATTCCAGCCTATGCCTGCGGGCAACCACTAGCTAAAAACAGACTTGTAATCCAAAACATCCGTGTCTCTTCAACACCTAATGAGTCTAATGAGATCTCCAGATATTCACTTTGATCTGTCAGTTATTTGCTAGGTTTTCCTCAGAATGACAGCTCAACACAGATTTAGCTATCAGCGGTCTGAAAGACGACACTATTCATTTAGTCATTCAACAACAAATAATCATCACAGACATAATACCATAGTCCCATAATTGTATGTGAACATCGTAGACTAAAGCTAGATTATTTACATTGGCAGCCTAACCAATTTATCTTTTGAACAGGGAGCTCTCGCTGCCGAATTTTAAACGCAAGACTGATGAGTTGTGTATGGAAAACCACAGTGACAATCCTTTTAACTAGACTAAAGTATATCCAACAAAGTATAACAGCTGTAGTGAGCACTGCCCAGGGGACAAAGCACTGATGACTTCTGTTCAGTCTTCTGTTTAACATGGCCCACCTACGCATCTGTCAAAGATTGAAGGGCTTGGTCCTGAGTGAATCACATGGCACAGAGTAAGGACCTATAGTGCCCTCCACAATTACTGGGATATTAAGCAATTTTTTCAAAGCAAGCACTTCAAGCACTGCAAGGCATTAACCACTAGTTAGGTTGAAAACAGAACGGCTGACTTACAGTATGAAAAGGAGCCTGCCAAGTCCCGGTAAAAGTAATTGTGGACAGATGCGACAAAGACATTTACCACATTGATGGCAAGCGGAAAGACTGGAGACAAAAGCTACACATCAAACCACATCACCTTTGAAATATGACATGCAAAGTTTGGTGGCCACTTGTCTTGGTGAAACTCATGGTGATACCAGATTAATTAATTATTTGTACAGAAACAAAAATGCACATTAACAACTTGTCTGATAAAGAACAAGCAAATAGTGCCCCACACATTGGATGGTGCTTCCTCATAAAGACAAACAATGACCACAAAGCACCTTCAGTTTCTGGTTGTGGTTGATGGCTCACCAAATATGTGATGAAATACTTTACATATAGAGCATTTGGAAAGTATTCAGACCACTTAAATGTTCCTATATTTTGCTACTTATTCAAAAACTGATTAAATTGTTCGTCCTCTTTAGAACTGTCCAATAAGATGGGGCGCTTTAGTGAACTGCACTCTTCAGGTCTCCCCCAAGGTGTTCAAAAGGGTTCATGTCTGGACATTGACTGGGTCACTCAAGGACATTCGCAGACTTCTCCTGATGCCACGCCTCGCTGTTGTGAAAGACGAATCATTGCCCAAGTCTGACGTCCTGTAGGTTCTAGATCAAATTTTCTTCAAGGACCTCTATGTATTCTGCACTGTTCATCGGTCCCTCAGTCCTGACCAGTCTCCCTGTTCCTGCTGCTACGAAGCATCCCTATAGCACGATGCCACCACCGTGGGTATGGCGTTCGTAATGTGATGAGCAGTGCCTTGTTTTCATCAGACACAGCGTTTAATATTCACACTTAAAAGTTTGGTTTTGGTGGCATCAGACCAGAGAATCATTTTCCTCATGCTCACAGAGTCCTTCGGACGAGATGTCAGGTGCGTTTTCCTTACGTGTGGAAAGGACTTGGCCATGGCTTTGTCTTTGCACCGACATGCACTGTGATGTGTGGGACTTTATACATACATGCCTGTGCCCTTTCTAAATCATGTCCATTCATTGGAGTTTGCCACAGGAGTTGTCAAATCAAGTTCTCTCAAAGATAATCAAAGCACACTGGACGCACCAGAGCTTGATTCGTTGCCTCCTGGCAGAGGGTCTGATAACACATGAGGTATTTCATTATTTTAAATAATTATCAGATATTTTCTGAAGGTATGGCACTGCACATGCAAAGGATTGGTGTTTGCTCTACATCATCAGAAAAGCAGGGAGGAAAATACTGGTAGGAATTGAAGCCGGTGATTGCATTTACAGAGCTTGGTTGGCTCAGTTCATCTCGTAAGGCTGCCTTTTAGTGTTGATAAAAAATTCAAGCTCCTTGGTGATTTCGGTGGACACCATTCACTTCAGAAAATGTATTTTGCTTCCAGAACGTCCCAAAGTTGTGTACAAACGTTATTCCCATGGACTTCCAGTAATCCTGCAGCTGGATGTGAAATGCCAGGAGCCTGCTAAAATGTTTGATGCTGCGATCCAGGGAGATAATTGGTTGTTTATTTGTGGCAAGGAGAGACTCAATCAGTTCCTTACAATCTTTTTTCAACTGTTCAGCGCTGCACTTCCTGTTTTGCGGGAGGGAGGAAACTGCTTCCTTTCAGTACCCAGCAATTCTCACATGTGGCATTACCCAAAAACTAAAACAGGGAAAAACTGAAACAATTTTAAAACAAACTTTAAGACATTTTAAGACATATATGACATCTGAGTATCACAGATAACTGTGACATCTGAGGTTGTCCTTTTTATTAGTTTTTTTGTTCTTTTGTTTTGCGTTATGTATGCTTAGATCCTTCATTTTCTTTATGGGGTTTTATAGTTTGGGAATTTCATGGTGTAGAAAATCTGTGTTGTTTTTGAACGCATGTCTATAGCTCAGTTCTTTTTTGTTTAGTGCTCTGCTTCTCCTAGAATTTTTGATATTCAGTGTTTGGGCCATAACTTTGATGATTGACAACTTCACTTCAGCCTTGCAATTTTGTATTGCTTGCCTCTCTATTTTGATGCACCGGTTTTGACCTCTTGCCTGCCTGTTTGACCCTGCTATCTGCCTTGACCTTGCTTGGAATTGCCAGCTGCCAATAAACGCTAACAACGCTTTGTGTCTGGAACCTGCAACCCTTCTCTCTGACTCATTCATTACAATAACCTTAACTGATCCAGCAAACAGCACCTGTTTAACACCTTACATCTTTTAAATAGATTTTTCTTTTGACTTTATTTATTATTAGAATCATCCTCATTGGTCCGGCTGAGTTTCTCCTGTTGTCCTTATTGGTCAGGATGTTTCTTATGTTTTCCCCATTGGTCAGAAGAGATTTTTCCTGTGTAGTGACAAAGGAGTGTACAATATATGATCCCCGTGCCCACTGAACCTACAGTAATAAAACCAATATCATCTACACGTGAGGGGCCATTTACAACTTTCATTGGGGTCCAGTCATCATTTAGCACATATTCTTATCCGGAATTATTTACAATGAGGTCCTTGCTTATACAATAGCTATGTGAGACAACAGAACACAGTCAAAGTGATTTTTTCTTGAAGCAATCATCATAGTCAGTAGTGATTGGAAAAGACCATTGCAGTAGTTATTGGTGCAATGTTGTTTTATTTTTACAATACTGTGCACCGACAATGTATGTGGGAAGGTTAAGATCAGTAAATGTGCAGTGTTGCTTTTTCACTCAACTCTCGATATTGGAATTAATAATTCAGGCCAAAAGGTCTGAGTAATGGCATTGTAAGTTCTATTTCAGCAATTACTTGGTACCAGATTGTATAACACAATCTGTAAATCAGCACTGCAACTTCAACAGATCCTTAGCCAAGTGAAATGGTCAAACGATAGACCCAGTCGATATATCGTCCGTCGATAGCTAACTAGCTAGCAAGTTAAATAATTAAGTGACCAATATTAGGCATTCTTGGCGCCAGTGTGATCGTCTTAAGCACTGATTGCAGTCCAGTTGCATCAATGCGACCCTGGATCGTATCCGGAAAGTTCAAACTATTGAGTTGTCCATAGTGAATTCGATTTGACCGTCAGTCCATAAACAAAACCAGAAAATGAGGCTTATTATAACGCAGCTATAGCTGAGGGTTGAAGGCATAATGTTTCGTGCCCACCGACTGCATCACACATTTCCTATACGTCATTTTTCTGCATTCGTAGTGGGCATTTTTCTGTATCCAACGCATACATACGTTGCAACGCACATGCAACATGGACGATAAATTGATTTTTTCTTTTTCCCAGTGAATCCGCATCTTCAGCAGCACGGCGCCCTGTCTTCAGCAGCTGTACAGCAACATTTATCTTCCTCAAAGTTGGTTTTATGGTGGAATTTTCCTGCACAAATGATAAAGTTTTGGAGGTAAACGTTGCATGGACAGTCTAATAAAGTATTTGTGAAGTACATCTTATTATTTATTGAATACGATATATATATATATATATATATATATATATATATATATATATATATCTTTAAATATTTCAGATTTCCGGTTGTATCTTGTACGATCGCGTACGGTAAAAAGTATGCATGAGTTAAAAAATATTGAACACATGCGCCATCCGGGAACGTACGACATTTCCAAGGCATGGTTTCGCATTGCTTCATTGACAATGAATGACTTCCGGCGCAACGCAACGTTTCGACTACGCGAAGATTCGGGACATTCGCTTATCTTGTCTGGCTCCTCTTTTGCGGTCCGGAAGAAATAATACAATTAAGCTAAGCCATAACTAATACAATATCTCGCCAAATATTAAGTGATGTTAATATGTTGCACCCTGACTGTATCTACACTGAATCCACATGATAGATTACTTGTTTAGAATATTACTTTCTGTTTTGTACTACAGCTAGTGTAGTTAATTTTGCCTTGATAGCTAGGTAGCTGATTCGACTATGCCACTTTTATTAACACATGAATACCAGTACAGGACACATCTGACACTTTGAGCAGGGTCAAACCTGTACCTGGCCTAAGTCCCTGCTAGTATCAGATGGTGTGGCTCCCAGGAGGTGTGAAATTATAGTGCTTCAAAATATTTGTGCAAAAACAGAGGCCAGCAGCCAAACAAATAAATCATGTACAATCATAACCAGCCTTTCTTATGAGATTTTTCTAGCCGCTGTGCTTGAGATTCTTATGGCATACTCTGTGGGCTTTTATCCAGGCTGTCTGTATTATCAGTTGGCAGTGCAACACAACGCGCATAGTGTAGTTTTTACATACAGTAAGTATACTAAAATACATTATTTTGAGGGGGCATGAAGCCTAATATGAGGAGGTTAATGTCACCCAGTATTATGAATGGTGAGCCATCAACAGGAAATCAAATTAAAACCACAAGCTCAGTGAGGAACACTTAAAACACCTAGTAGATGATGTATGACGAGAATGTTGTGGTGGACAAGGGACAACAACAGCGTGGAATTCAAGAGGAGATAGTTAAGAAAAGAGAAGGAAGATGAACTCCCCGTTGGAAGAATGAATAATCTTGTGCCACCACCACTTCAAAAACATGTTTTCAGACTATAGGAAATGGCACAACGAGATAAACACAGAGCAGTTGTATTAGTAATATTGTCTTCAGAAATCCGTGCTAACAACTCAAGGGACTAAAGCAGGCATAGGACAGAGGAACTCAGCCTTCGTGACTGATTATTGACAGTTTCAAATGCTGCTGGAGCCCAGGAATCCCACAAGGGTTATACAGACAGAGGACATTAGATTACACAGGTTGCAGCCACGCCTTCAGTATTATCTGCAGCAACTACAGGAAGAGTCAACTGTGATAGAAAACACACAGTACTTTTGCTTACCACTGCTGCAGAAAAGACAGGGGAGACAGAGTAACGAAGACTAATTGCTTGGCTGAGGTGAAGAAAACAGACCACAGACACACAATTAGCAAGGCTATTACACAAATTGCACTGGGACTAATCTAGGTCCACAGTGACAAGTACTGTACAAGCAGACAGTTCAAACAGAAATTGTGAATTAAGATACAGCTGTGCTTTAAGTTAAGTTGTGAATTAAGATACGTTTGAATACCCTGGCAGAAATTGTGAAATGTTGGCATTGGTTTTGAAAATATGACTGATCATCAAAAAAAAGGCTTTTATTAAAGAGTAGTGATCATATGAAGCCATACATTATCACATAGTTGTTTGGCTCCTTTTTAAATCATAATGACAACAGAAATCCCCCAAATGGCCCTGATCCAAAGTTTACATGGGTGTGGGGCAGCAGAGTGGCATCGGAAATCGTCAGGTATCGTCTTGATCTGCAACACAACGGAGGACTTTGGACAGGGACCGCAACGAGTCAAGCTCGGTAACATACCCTTGAATGTTTGGCCTTGTTTCAAGATGCACAAGGTGACACACACAGGTGGAAATTGCAATTAAAAGTGAATTTCCCACACCTGTGGCTTTTTAAATTGCAATTAGTGTCTCTGTATAATGAGTATGTTAGCGCTCACGTGGATGCACTGAGCAGGCTAGATACTGAGACACTGGGAGCAGAAAAGAACTGTCAAAAGAATTGCGTTACAAGGTTATGGAAGCTTATCAAAGATATCCAAAGCCTTGCAAATGCCAGTCAGTACTGTTCAATCACTTTTTAAGAAATGGAAAATGTTGTGATCTCTTGATACCTAACCAAGGTCAGGTAGACTAAGAAAGATTTCAGCCGAAACTGCCAAAAGAATTGTTCGGGATTCAAAGAAAAACCCACAGGTAACCTCAGGAGAAATACAGGCTGCTCTCGGAAAAGATGGTGTGGTTGTTTCAAGGAGCACAGTACGATACTTGAACAAAAAGGAGTTGAATGGTTGAGTTGCCAGAAAGAAGCCTTTACTGCACCAGTGCCGCAACAAATGACAATCCCCACTGTGAAGCATGGTGGTGGCTCACTGATATTTTGGGGGTGTGTGAGCTCTAAATGCATGCAGAGTTTTGTACTGGGGTCAGTTCATTTTCTTTTTTTTGCCATGTTCTCTTTTATGATTGTGCCATTCTGTTATGACCTACAGTTGAATGTGAATCCCATAAGAAATAAAAGACATGTGTTTTGCCTGTTCACTCGTGTTTTCTTTACAAATGGTACATACAGCTCTGCACCTTTTTCTTTACTTTCCCAAAAAGTTGGAAAGGAAGGATTTGAGTGAGGAACAGAAGGGTTAAAATTAAGAGACCACTGCAAATTGAAAACTTCTGTACCTCACTCAAAACATTTCTTTTCAACTCTTTTGGAAAGGAAAGGAAAAGTTGCAGTGGTCTCCTAATATTTTTTCGGAGCTGTATATTACCAAGTCTCCAAGGCTATGTAATTTTTTTTAGGACAACTATAGTAGGTTAATAGCTAACTTTTCAATTAGTTTGCCCTAGCAAGAAAATACCAACAGCACCTTATTGAATCAGAAATATATTGTCATGCTAATGTCCTTCTATACTGTAGAGGCCACTCCTGAAACGGATCTTTTTTTGTCGTTGTTGTTGATGAATGCATGTTATCCAAGGACATGTCAAACAAACTACAAAGAGGTTACACATCAGGCATTAAAAATGGATAGCCTTGGAGCCAGATTTTCTTTATAGGTCCGTTTACTGAGCTGAGTTCCCTTTCAGTGGGTTGTTGGAATGAACTCAGAATTCCCCCAGGACAAAGCCAGCAGGAGTCAAGCCAACCAACACAGGGAAAAGCACCGGTTAAAGAGAGAGAGGCAGAGGAACGAGAGAAAAAGCGCAGAGGAATAAGACCATAGTAGAGTCGGTGTCGTCATTATAATTATGTGCTCTTGTCAATGTGTTCATTCAAATCGTGTGGACTTCATGCAATAGTGCATGTAGCCACCTGTTTAGCGTACACACAACATCTGCAAGAAGCAATCAGTGGAGAGATTAGACACTGCTCACATTATTCAAGGCACATACATGAATATCAACTTGTACTCTACTTTTAGTCCCACTCCCTTCTGTGTCTATGCGTGTATTTGTAGTATTTCTTATAGGGAATCCTTATGTTCTAGTGGAGCCAACATACCGTTTTTCTCTCTAATTGAGAGAAAACCTATTCTTCTTAAATGTGATTACAGTCAATAGACAGCTCTGATCTGCATCAATAAATTAAAGAGGTGAAAGGGTCCTAGTTCTTCTTATTTCTGTTATGACTCATTTTTTATTCAGCAATTTTCATAGCAGGACATTTTCAGTACATACAGTAGATCAGGACAAGGGTGTCGAGGAAATTGAAGCCATTTCAGGGCATCACATTTAATGCTCTTCCAGGAGATAGCTGAGACAACTGAACTGTCTGTCCCCTGGCTGATCATTGTATTCAGAAGATAGCTGAGACAACTAAACTGTCTGTCCCATGGTTGATCATTGTGTTCTGAAGACAGCTGAGACAACTAAACTGTCTGTCCCCTGGCTGATCATTGTGTTCAGAAGATAGCTGAGACAACTAAACTGTCTGTCCCCTGGCTGATCATTGTGTTCAGAAGATAGCTGAGACCACTAAACTGTCCATCCCCTGGCTGATCATTGTGTTCAGAAGATAGCTGAGACCACTAAACTGTCCATCCCCTGGCTGATCATTGTGTTCAGAAGATAGCTGAGACAACTGAACTGTCTGTCCCCTGGCTGATCATTGTGTTCAGAAGATAACTGAGACAACTAAACTGTCTGTCTCCTGGCTGATTATTGTGTTCAGAAGATAGTTGAGACCACCAAACTGTCTGTCCCCTGGCTGATCATTGTGTTCAGAAGACAGCTGAGACCACTAAACTGTCTGTCCCCTGGCTGATTATTGTGTTCAGAAGATAGCTGAAACAACTAAATTGTCGCAGAAATGGAATCAGAGAGTCGACACCGTTTAAACACAGCAACATGGAGTGGTTACACTTAAGATTAAGGTCCAGGCACCACTTGAATGAATTCTATTCCCAGGAACATGTTCAATTGTCAGGCTTTAGTCAAGGACAACAACCTCAAGGGCAGGTCGCAGTGTGTGTGTGTGTGTGTGTGTGTGTGTGTGTGTTTGTGTGTGTGTGTGAGAGACTGAAAGTGTGTGAATGCATGTACGCAGCATGTGGGCGTTGGGGTGCCGACGGGGTACTGGTTTTGTGGAGGCTTGAAAGGGATGTGTTTTCATGTACGTAATGTAAGGATGTTGTGGGGGGGCGCCGACGGGGTACTGGTTTTGTGGAGGCTTGAAAGGGATGTGTTTTCATGTACGTAATGTAAGGATGTTGTGGGGGGGCGCCGACGGGGTACTGGTTTTGGAAGTGGGCTACTCATTTGACCTCTACGTGGAGCAGGTCTTCGCTGACAAGGTCCTGAAATACCCGCCTCATGTAGGTGTCGAGCCTGAGTAGCCTAGGCTATCGCCGCAGACTGGAGATGGCAGCCAGGTCCAGTGCAGTCTGGCTGCCTGAATACAGCCACATCGAAGACGTTGGCATCGTACAGGTCAAGGACGTTCATTCTTTGTGATGAAGGTCGTGTTATATGTGTCACTGAGGGCTCATGCAAATAATGACCTTCACAATGTTTGAATCCTGTTGAAAAAATGCTACATGGTCCTGGATGCATGTAAATGAAATGTGGGTATGACTGTGCCTGCTGGCTGTAAGCAGTATTTGGGTATCAGGTCGTGGGTGCTTCTGGGCGTGTGCAGGGGCTGTGGATGGTTGATTGGATGGATTGTGAACTACATCGGAGCTGTTATGGCTGTTGGGCAGCGGGTGTCTGGAGAGGGGTTACAAACTCCTATGAATAATGCAGTGAGTGTTGTGGGTGGCAGAGGACATATTGCCTGAGAATAAACGTGGTTTCAAAACTGCTCTCCAGAAAAGCCAAATAGTGTGGAGAGAGAGAGAGAGAAAGAGAGCGAGAGAGGGACAACCTCACTGATTAGACACCTCTCCTCTTACTGAGGCATCCGTTGAGGAGGTGGAAAGCCAATCGTGCTAGAAGCCTCCACTGACTTCACACGCACCAGGTGAGCTGGTGGTCAAATCTATCAAGCGTCAAGACTCTGCGCATCCTGCCTTACCTTCGCAATCAAACTGAGAGTGAAGTTGAACTTAGAAACTGTCTTGCAAATTGACCAAGTGGCAATTAGATCAAACAAAACGTGAGCCCATCTAGGTGTTGTTTGCTGAAATGGAGTCATCAGAAGACTAATCATTGTGTGTTTAAAAGGTTTAACTAGGCAATCCATACTATTGTCTCGTGGGCAATGAGCTGTAAATTAACATCTGTAACGGGTGATCAAGGATATAAACAAGAATTCTTTGAAGAGAATTATTTTGCTTGCTTTTCTCCAAGAAATCACAGCGATAGAGATGGGATTCTATTTTTAGAAACAGTTGTTGCCGACGATAAATTAAAAATCTGTGATGGGATAATATCTACCAGTGTGCATTGCATCTGCTCTGGAGTGGTCTGATGGAGAATATGCTGTTTGTCCTATTCCTCTTCTTCGGGGTTGGGAGATAACTTTTGCAATCCAGAAAATCACTTATTTCCTAATAGAGGTCGCTATATTCTAATGGGACTGTCACCTTTTTATCTTGGAAATATAAATTCTGAGCATTTTTAGATAAACATTAGTTATATTTTGTACAAATAGAACTTAAACGAAATAATTGTAAAATATATTATTTCATCCCTTTTTCCCCTCTATCGAGACCAAATCTCCTTAGCTCTTATGGGAATTAAACACTCCTCCCGCTGTATGCTGCTCAGGAGAAAAATGGCGGAGTCTGAGAGTACTGAGGTAAGTGTGCAATATTCGATGAAATTATTTTAAGATACACGAAATATTTAACTGAAGACTAGGCAAGGAGTGCAATACGCTGCCAGTGTGGTGGGTTTCGTTTCGAGCATGGAAAGCCCATCGCGCACAAGGCTAGACTGGTCTGCCTTATCACGCTGTCCACTTATTTGCATTAAGCTACACGCATGTCCCTTCTCTGCAAATGTAACGCTGTAGTCATAACAGGCCATGCATTTAATCGAAGTAGTGTATTAGAGAAACTGTTGACTGAGCGTGCGTTCAGTTGCGAGAACTTAGTTCAGTCGGTTGACATCATGTTAGTAGACTATTGCTATGACACAATGTTTAATATGGCCCGGCTATCCGAATGAAAACCGAATTGTGTGAATGCCAACAACAATTTTCCTCTCATGTTTCTTATCCCTAGAAATGTTCTCCACACTCACAGGTGCGGGTGTTTAGCTCGTGCGCTGTCCTTGGTCCTGTAGCAGCCCTGCGCTGGTAACCGCCATGCTAGGTTGGCTCCGGCTCCCTTGAGTGAACCATGCGTCACCAAAATTGTATTATCAAAACAGGGTTTTAGTGTATCTTTCGATTGTAAGGCTAACCATTTTGGACAATTCAATTTCGTTTTTTTGTAAAAAAAATCTCCTCAGGTAGGCTTTTGTTTCATATGAAAGGATCATAGATGACTGGCCAGCATATTTTTAAGATGGGCAGAGGTCCTCTAGTTTGCTAAGGAATGTGTTTGTTTATCAGCAGTAGTTGTTCGTGTTTAGAAAACAACATTTTTGTCTCTCTGTCAAATGTTGTCCCACATACTGGGGAGTCCATTCCTCTCATGTTGAATGCATAACAGAAGTTTCTGGTAGGAAGTCTTACGTGTTGCAGAATTACTGAAATGATCATCTCCAATATGGCAGACATGATGTTTTCACATTGATATGCAGTTACATACCAAAGACACAATACAAGAGATTCAAACGATTCTAACCAAAACACTTCCTACTATTGATACTTATGAGTACAGTGGGAATGCAGGGGGCAGTAAATTGAAAATCTACATGACATAATCTGTAGGGAGATTGGGATTATTTTATTTAGACAAGCCCACATAATGTTCTTTCAAATAAAAAGGCAGCATGTCTTCACTATGCTTGTTGAAAAGAAGGACAACATATGAAGCTGACCAGGACATGTCCCAGAGTGTTTTGGCCATCAGTCCACATTTCCCTTTGCCTGCAAAATGGAACCCACTATTCTGCTCTGAGAATCTGAGCATGGATTCTGAGAATCCATGCTCAGTGAAAGGACTGTTATCTCATTCTTTACACTGGAATATTTTTCATAGAGGGGATTTTCTTAAAATCAGAGGCCTAAAAGATTTGAAAGGAGTTTTTATAATTAGTGTTTCCAATTAACATTCATTTGGAGCATCTGATTTCCATTGCAGAACTATATTCCCCACTGAGTGTAATAGTATTCTATTTTTGTGGATGTTCCGAAAGAAATCATTCCGGTTTGTTTTAAAATGCTCTGTCGTAATACATTACATCTGGAATTTACTCATTGTCATAGAAAAACAGAGGATCTCAGCTTGGCAATTCACTAACAATCATTTAAAGTCCACAGTTTTCATTTGATGTGCTTGACAGGGCAATATCCAAAAAACTTTTGATTCAGATTGTTTAGGCCTACATGCTGGTGGTGTAGCAGGAAACCAATAGAGTGACTCAAAGGGGGAAAGATGTAATGGAGAGTCAAAGGATCAACATGATTTCTGATACAGAATTTATTTGCTAGGAAGATGCCCTCTAAATATTGCCAGTGGTGGAGAACCTGGATGGGTGAGGCGGGCTTGTCCCTAATGAAGTTTGGATTCAAGCGGTTCAATAACCATATTTCAGTGCTGATGCAATATGAGTGTCCCCACAACTGGAATTCCTGCATCAGGGCCATTTTCCTGTGCATGAAGGTTCCTGCTAAAAAACAGACAGAACATCAAGTGTGTTGGGATGAACACAGAGCAGTGATGTAAAGTCACTGGATGGGGTCTTTGTGTAGTGTCCCAACTCATGCTACCTGGTTAGTTCACTGAAGTCAGGTTTAAAGTCTGTTAGTGGGGCTGAGGTTTAATCATCTCAGCCTCAGTATGTTTGGTAGGGTGTTGTAGATTATGAAAGTTAACTAGATAGCAACAATTAAGTAAGATGCTGCTGTAGCTATCCTGTGGAATAATCCAGTCAACAAGAGTCCAAGTCACCAGAAGTTGGAAGTTGAGGGAATGTGTGGAGACATGGCACGCCATTCAGTGTAATGGGATGTTGATCCAAGGAGATGTTTCAATCCTCAACTGCTTCCTGACCTGCTGTGGAGCTGTTAAGTGGCAAAGTGACCTTCAAAAATGGAAATTGTTTTTGATAAAGCAACAGTGAAAAGGAACAGTCAAGTGGAAACCTCCTGAATACAACACTGTTGCACTGGTAACTCACACTAGCATTTTGCAAAGTTAGCTACGTCACATGGCACCCTGGTCGTTTCCAATACAGTGAAGGAAAAATATTACAGACAGACATCCCATAATAGTGTTAGTGTTGTTGCCAGGCAAATGGGCTCTGATAAGTCACCTCCGGGGCAACATTAAAGACACCCACAGCTGAGAGAACAACTGAGAGGACAAAACTCCTAAGAATATAAATGGCTTCAAGATCCGAATATCCCGCAGCTTGTGCAAGCTATGTTGTGCTTTCACAGAATCAATTATTTTGTTATTGATTCGCTGTCATATCGTATGCCGACCTCTCCTGCTGTTTCTGTACAGAAAACCTGACTTGTAAAAATCTGTCCCTGCCCCATGAGGGCATGTTTCAATTCTCCTCTTCCCTTAGCAACAGCAGCCACCGCAGCCCGTTGGCGTCAACCCGTCCCAGCGTGTGCAGCCCACCTCGCTTCCCAAACCTGTGCCCTCCGTCCGCCATGCCCCGCGGGCGCCTCACACGCCTCACGTGGCCTCCCTGCCCAGCTGCCCAGGCCGGGGAAAGATGGCCAAATTCCTCAACCCTGAGGAGATGACCTCCAAGGACTACTACTTTGACTCCTACGCCCACTTTGGCATTCACGAGGTGGGGCTTCCATGGGGCTGCATGCACTGCATGAAGGATCTCCAGGTAGTACAGCCAACTGGGAGGTGCTCTGTGAATGCTGGCCCAGTTCTTATGTACTGTGTCCTTAAATGACTCAATGTGAAGTCAGGTCCACACAAGAAAGTCCCAATTTAGAACTCGTCACATCCCCAGAGATGAACAATGTTCCGGAGGTAGGGAAGGAACATGGCAAAGGGTGGAGGAAAACTTTCAAGACCCTGTGAGATCGTGTTTGTTCCGTGAAATTGTTTGAATGTAGGTCAGATGTATTTTAGTTTTTGTCGCTCTGTTCTGTTCAGAGTTACTTTATTACTTGGAGATGGTCAGTGGGGAGTTTCACGTTTTTGTAATTTCACGTTTGTTTTGTGTGACACGTCATCCATTGAGGAAAATATGCTGCCCCAGCAGTTCTTCAGTTTGGACCGTAGTGTTTGAAATGGATGTGTTCGATGACAGTGACTGATGTATACACATTGTGTTGTCTTGATTTTTTTCTCCATAAAACCCACTATCTGTGTTCATTATGTCATGGAAAATAATATGGCTTTGATAAAAACAAAATGATTAGCTTGAAAGAAACTGATTTCAGTTGTTTGGCGATCTGTGACCCTAATGCCAGAGATCTTTTGCAATCTGAGACCCTAACACCATATATTTTTTGTAAACAGGAAATGCTGAAGGATGAAGTGAGGACACTCACTTACAGGAACTCCATGTACCATAACAAGCATGCGTTTAAGGACAAGACCGTCCTGGACGTGGGCAGTGGGACGGGGATCCTCTCCATGTTTGCTGCTAAAGCAGGAGCCAAACACGTTTATGGGGTGAGGGAAGCTCATTGACCGGTCTTGTTTTCAGGGCGATCACCACGACCCAACACCCCCTCTCTCTCTCTTTTGGAGCATGCCATTACATCATCACCCCCACCTTCTGCTCTGATCATTGTTTGGACTTGGTTCTTTTGTAACTTGGCTTTGATTTCATGTCCTGTTTTCATTCTGTGTTTCTTCTGTTATTAAAGTCCTCTGTTCTCCCTGTGCCTGTGTCCTGCCTCAGTGCACGACGTTACAATGACAGCACGTTGTGTGAAGCCTGACAAACTGCTTGCATACCAGTGTCTCTGTGTGTGTCTGGTTCCTGGTATATGTTAATGCGTATGTACATGTACGTGTATGAGTTTGGCGACGATGCAGACTTGGTTTACCTAATGTGGTTAATGTTGTGAACTCGTCAGGCTGGTTGACTTGGTGAGTGCTCTCTATTTGAGTGCTCTTATGGGACCTTGTGGAGCAGAAGTAATTGCCACTCGAGGCACATTTCAAAATGCATGCTGGATTTGGGCTTCTAGCTTGCTGATGACTCTTTTGTTTTAAGTTAGCACAATGGTCTTTACACACCTGGCCAGAAAAGAAGGGCACTGGCTTTTATATGTGTGACTTTTTGTGTATTTGTGTATGTGTACATGTGCAGTATGGCCAGACTCTGGTTTGTTATGTAGTTGTGTGTGAATTTAATCCACTGTTCAGCCAATACCGATGGTGTACCAATCTGGCTTCTTACTGCTTGTGAGTTTTAGCCATACCTTTCTGTCTGTCCTCAAGCCGTCCTTCATACCAGTTTGATTTCCAATGCACAGTCTATCGCAGTCTAGTCACTTTGACATCTTTGTCTTTATCACAGAGACAGACCTTGGAGAACAAACCTGCAATCTGAATGATCAATATCACAGCCACACAGAGAGACGGAATCACACAGATATCACATGAGTGGAGTAATGGTGTCACGGCAGTTAACGGTTAAAACAACGCCAACACCCAGAGCTGGCAACCGGAAAGGCTGTTGCGCAGTTAACCCATTATTTCCCCCCAGTTCATTACTATAAATAAGAATGTCCTATTAAATGTTAAAATAATGACCAAAACAACAACACTAATAACCATATCCAGCGGTGACAACGGCAATGCTGCTGTAATTTATATGAAGATACGCCTGCCTTTACCTTAAACTGGTGGATGGGATTTCTGAGAGGTAGCTATATTGTACAGGACCATGGGGACCAGTCTCCAGAGAGGAGATGTGTGACTCCTTGTGGGTGACAGATAGTGAGGTCTTTAAGCACAAGTGGGAGCTGAGAGACAATGTGAGGAACATATCTCTGTGAGAGAGGGTGCTCAGTCAGTCATGGCAATGCAGGTAGAAATGTCAGTGCTGGGGAAAGAGAACCAATCACCAAACTGTATGGGCTGATATAAAACACACACACACACACATTCACACACACACACACATTCACATTCACTCATAATTGCTTTATTTGAACATACAAGTCAGATTTAAATTGAAAGAGGCATTGTGTAAGATCTGGCCTCTTACATATGAAACCAAATAAAAAAAAATATATATATGTCTTGTCCTAGATTGAATGAGACCCAGATGTTATTAGAAATTCAAAAAGCTATTTAGGGTGGGAGGGATAATAGTGTCCCAAACTAGTATGAGGTGATTACATGTCAATGCAAACTGATAGATGGATCTGAGAGAAAATTTCTATTTCTCCCATTCCAGCCACATTAGCTGTACATTTCTGCGTGAGCTAGAAAGTAGTGTTTCTAGTTAGGCTACATAGCAACGGTTGCTACTCTCATGTGGCGGGAGGTTACAAGTTCCTACTTCATTTCCTACTTCATTTCCTACTTCATTCCCTACTTCATTCCACCCTCATCTCACACAGAAATGTTTTGTCGTGACATAAAAAATCCAAATCAACTATGAAGCGACCGGCTAGAACAAAATATGTTGAGTGATTTATTTAAGGTTCACCCGCGGGAAACCAAGGGCAACCCGACCCCATGCAGGACATTACCACACAGCCGGACCGCCCATGACCGCTGACACCTAGCGGTGCCTCGCTGAGTGCCTGGCCCTTGACCTACCTGGGTCCGCAGTCGGAAGGCCACATTCCCCCAAACATCAGCAGGCTACCGCGGGTTTTGGTGGATGTGTAACGCTGTTCATGTATAGCGTATGGGGCTGACGCTTAAGCAGCACACTGAGACACACAAATAAACAAAATGGCCGACACATAACTGATGCCATATTTTGTCCTCCACATGGGGTTTTTACAGCAGGTCAGGCCAGGGCGTCCAGGTGTGCTGGCAGGTGGGCAGCAAACAGATGACCTGGGGCGCTTGCCTTTATTGGGATGTAAAGGGCCCGGCTCGGCCTGGGTGAAAACCCCAGAACGTTCAGGCGTCGAGTGACCATGCTATAGCTGGGCCCCTAAGACAGAATTAGCCAAGTCCCATCTGTTTTCTTGAGGCCATTACTGAGGGATGCCTTATTTTGACCAGACGGTTGATGCAGAGCACGCCTCACCTCTTACACCTTAGATATTATGGGGTGTGTGTGGTCTGTGTGTTTGTGTTAGTTTCACCAGCAGCAATGCTGATGGGCAATTCCTATTATCCATTAATCCCTAAACCTATGCCTTTAAGGGTGGAAGTACAAAGTTACATTGAAAAAGCAGAAAGTTAGCCCAGAAGTGTGACTAAAGTTATACTGACCTTTAAGGAATTTGCCTGGCTACGTAGCTACGTTACAGTAAGCCTATAATAAAAGTTTGGGATTATTTCTGGTGCGTTTTCGAAGTACGTGTCTGTGCATGCTTTCTGGGTCCAGATTGACAAAAACATTGCTGGCTAAAACTTTCAGTAGCTGCGTTATGGGAAGCCTTAAATAAAACAGTTAACTGTTATATTGCGACTATTTCTGGCGGGTTTTCTTACGCATCCATGTATGCTTTTTCAGGTAATATAAGCTATATCACAAACCCTTTGAGAGTAAAAGAGTAGGTGTTTCGACGATTCTCTTGTCTTTTCACTAAATGAAAAATTCAGTTATCATCATCTATATTGCTAGTAATTATATGAATGTCATTCACGAATGAAAGAAAAACGAACACTTTCAAATTAATAGGTTAGTTGATACTAGAACACCTATTACTGGCTAATAAGCTGTTAAAAGTGGCAAACAACATACAGTTCATAGACGCTCTGGTGGAGGTAAACTTACTAATAAAGGTTAGTCAGTTTAACAAAATGCTTAATGGTGTCTAGTGAAATATTCAAACTTGGCGTGATGTTGATGCGTGACAAAATTATCAAAGGTCTACATGCTATACCGACACCACATGTGTGTATTTCTCTGTGGTGTTGTGGTTAAAGACAGTGCCTCTTGTGTGGGAGACCCAGGTTTGAATCCAGGGAGGGCAACAATATCACTCTGTTTTGTGGGCTGGCTGAAAAAGGCTTGCCTAGTTCCTTTTCTGGTTTCAACAATGTCAAGTAAGCACATCAAGAACAGAAAAGACTCAAGCAGGTAGAGAAACATACTTAGCAACCTTTAGGTGAAGTGTTCTTAATGTGTCTAGTGAAAGTAAAAAGCAATAAGTTAGAAACATAGATTCATAAAGTACCCTGCAGAATGCTTTACCTTTGCAAAAACTATAAATAAGAACTGGTATCAGTGTCAGAAGTAATGGTTGTTAATCTTTTTCCCAGATTGAATGCTCCAGTATATCAGAATACTCTGAGAAAATCATCAAGTCCAACCAGCTGGACAGTGGTAAGATATTAATGTCTTTCTTATTCACTGTGTCTCTTCTCTATCCCCCACAGGGATTAAGAATAACAGAGTGTTAGAGTATAACTTTGACAGCACAACCGCAGCTAAACCTAGAGTATGGCAAGTTATAATTTCCTTTTCTCTAGGCTCATTCAATGCTGTCTAGACCATTGAACATGAAACTGGAATCTGGGTGAAGATACAGTTACTTCCTCAGTGGCAAGACGTAGCTATTGGAGCTAGGACTTCTATTGGACCTAGGCCTTCTATAGGACCTAGGCCTTCTATAGGACCTGGGCCTTCTATTGGACATAGGCCTTCTATTGGATTTAGGCCTTCTATAGGACCTGGGCCTTCTATTGGACCTAGGCCATCTATTGGACCTGGGCCTTCTATTGGACCTAGGCCTTCTATGGACTTGGGCCTTCGTTTGGACCTGTGCCTTCTATTAGACCTAGGCCTTTTATAGGACCTGGGCCTTCTATTGGACTTAGCCCTTCTATAGGACCTGGGCCTTCTATTGGACCTAGGCCTTCTATTGGACCTAGGCCTTCTATTGGACCTAGGCCTTCTATAGGACCTGGGCCTTCTATTGGACATAGGCCTTCTATTGGACCTAGGTCTTCTATTGGATCTTGGCCTTCTATAGGACCCAGGGCCTTATATTGGACATAGGCCTTCTATTGGATCTAGACCTTCTATAGGACCTGGGCCTTCTATTGGACCTAGGCCTTCTATTGGACCAAGGCCTTCTATTGGACATAGGCCTTCTATTGGATTTAGCCCTTCTATAGGACCTGGGCCTTCTATTGGACCTAGGCCTTCTATTGGACCTAGGCTTTCTATTGGACCAAGGCCTTCTATAGGACCTGGGCTTTCTATTGGACATAGGCCTTCTATTGGATCTAGGCCTTCTATAGGACCTAGGCCTTCTATAGGACCTGGGCCTTCTATAAGACCTGGGCCTTCTATAGGACCTGGGCCTTCTATTGGACATACGCCTTCTATTGGACCTTGGCCTTCTATAGGACCTGGGCCTTCTATTGGACCTGGACCTTCTATTGGACCTAGGCCTTCTATTGGACCTAGGTCTGCTATTGGACCTAGGCCTTCTGTGGGGTAAAGACATCCTATAAAATGTATCACTGTGAAAGATCTATAGACTCACTCCATGCCATCACAACTAGCATGAATGAAAAAAATCAATACTTTTTGATAACATCATTAAGTAATCAAATTAAATGGCTTGAGCCAGAATATGTGAGTGCAGTGTGGATGGAGAGCATAATATTATGTTAGAGCACAGAAGAGTTAAACCCCCATTGCTCGCAGGTTGTTTCTGTACATACCTGATAAAATAACAATATATATTTTTAAGTGATCCTTCCCGCATTCTGGCCAGTTGAATAAAAAAAAATATAAACAGCAAAATGAAAAAGCATTTGATGGACTAGATGTAATAAGCAAGTAAGCTTCGACCCACTTGCAAAGTTTACAATACAAAACCCAATTTTTCAAGATGATTTGCTGCATAAGGAATAAAAAGACTTCCCATCATTGAAGGAACCAAGAATTCTATTCTGTATCAGAAAATTCTAAACAAGAATGTCATTTCACTCATGAGCTGAATCTGAAGCACTTTGTTCATGCAGCAAGACAATAATCCAAAATGCACAAGCAATTTTATCAGAATGGCTGAAAAGCAAATAAATTTTGCATTTGTATGTCCGTGTGGCAAGACCAGAAAAAACCCAAAACAACGCGGTACATACTCAAAACCTACAAATCTCATCATAACAGAGCACTTATTGAATATTAATGGTATTTGAGAGATATTTTGGACAGGAAAGAAAAGCAAGATTAGAACGCAGTTTTTACAAGAAATCATGCAAGGGTGTAAAGTACCCAGTGATGCAACTGGATGTAATTTGATGTAAAATAGACAAACATCAATAAGTTATCAAAATAACTGTAGGTTACATGTTAGCTTATAGCAGTTATATATACACACACATATATACATATACCCAGTTTTTGTTGAACAAAAATGCTATGGAACACATCAAAGTCTATTAATATTTATTCTTAGCATTGGTTTGTTTTCCTTTCTGCCGCTGCGCATTCATATGATTTATACACGGATACAAAGGCAAAGTGCAGACGGTATTGTGGGTAAAATAGATAATCATGCTTGTTCATACATACATTCCAGATCATTTAATTCCTGTCATGACTCACGGCTTCCATCGACTACAGCTTAGTGCTTGTGTTGCAGTAGGCTATGTGCCGGTTGATGTGAAACCCCCTCCCTCGTGTTATCTTCACAGAGATCTAATGGGATTTGATCTGTGGTAATGGTGGGTAATGGTTTGCCTTGCAGTTATCACCATCTTCAAAGGCAAGGTGGAGGAGGTGGAGCTGCCAGTGGAGAAAGTGGACATTATCATCTCGGAATGGATGGGCTACTGCCTCTTCTACGAGTCAATGCTCAATACTGTCATCTTCGCAAGGGACAAGTGGCTGGTAAGTGTGTGTTTGAGGATGGCTTGTGTGTTTGTGCGTGCGTGTATGTGTGTGTGCACTGACCTGATGTGCTAGCAGAACTAACTGAAATACCCAGGGATAAAACCGTAACCTGGTCTGGGCTTTGGTTTTTCTCACATTCAGCACAGCTGAGAAATGACATGTCTTTGTGTGCAGGATTGATTAGAAGTTATTTTCTCACCCCGTACTTTAAATAGAAACCCGGAGGACTGATGTTTCCAGACCGTGCTGCTCTGTATGTGGTGGCCATTGAGGACAGGCACTACAAGGACTTCAAAATTCACTGTGAGTGTGTGTGTTTGTGTGTGTGTACTTGACCCTGTGCCCTGTCTCCCTCTCTGCTCCCAGGGTGGGTCTTTCCTGGCTTATGTTTCTGCTTCGCTAATGAACCGTGAATGTAGAACAACCACGGCAGTGCATGTTCAAAACACACATGCTTAATGAAGCACACATACAATTACAAAGGATATGCGTGCGTATACACACACACACACGCTGGTCATGAGTTTGAACTTTTCTTAAGCAAAATTGATGATCAATACGAAACCGTACATCAACATGACCCTCCATATCCGTCTTGTCCACATTAAAGATTACCTGAAGGACTTCTTGGCAGAAGTCCAAGAAGGCTCCTGGCCCAGATGGTGTGTCACCATCCTGCCTGTAAGTTTGCACTGAACAACTGGCCCCCATCTTTACACAGATCTTCAACAGATCTCTGGAGCTGTGTGAAGTTCCCTCTGTCAATTATCCCGGTCCCCAAAAAAATCTCCTACCACTGGATTGAATGACTACAAACCCTTACATCTGTGGTCATGAAATGCTTTGATAGATTAGTGTTGGCCAACCTGAAGGACATCACAGGCTCCTTGCTAGACCCCTTGCAGTTTGCCTACTGGGCTAACAGGTCTGTGGATGCTGCTGTCAACATGAGACCTCACTACGTCCTGAAACACCTTGACTCCAGGGACATATGCCAGGATCCTATTTGTGGACTTCAGCTCGGCGTTCAAAACCATCATCCCAGATATCCTCCATACAAAACTCATCCAGCTCACTGTGCCAGCCTCCACCTGTCAACGGATCACAAACTTCCTGACCAAGAGGAGTCAGCAAGTGAGGCTGGGGAACACCACATCCAGCACCCGAACAATCAGTACCAGCGCCCCCCATGGCTGTGTGCTCTCCCCACTGCTCTTCTCCCTCTACACCAACGACTGCACCTCAAGAGAACCATCTGTCAGACTACTGAAGTTTGCAGACGACACTACGGTCATCGGCCTCATCCGGGGCGGTGACCAGTCCTAGAGACAGGAGGTTGAATAGCTAGTCCTCTGGTTTGTTCAGAACAACCTGGAGCTTAGCATGGTCAAAACTGTGGAGATGACTCTGGACTTCAGGAGGAGCCCCTCGACTAGGCCCCCCATCACCATTCTCAACAACTCTGTGTCTGTAGTGGAATCCTTCAGGTTTCTGGGATCCACAATCTCCCAGGATCTAAAGTGGGAGCCCTACACAGACGCCATCAATAAAAAGGCCTAGCAGAGGATGTACTTCCTGCTCCAGCTTAAGAAGCTTAACCTGTCCATGGAGCTACTGAACCACTTTTACACAGCCATCATCCAGTCTATTCTCTGCACGTCCATCACTGTTTGGTTTGGATCTGCCACAAAACTGGAAAGGAACAGACTACAACGGACATTCAGAAATACAGAAAAGATCATCGGTGCCAACCTGCCCTCCATCCAGGACTTATACAAAACCAGAGTCAGAAAAAGGACAGGAAACACAGCAGATCAATCACACCGTGGATACAACCTGTTCTAGCCCCTCCCCTCCAGGAGGTGCTACAGAGCACTGGACGCCAAAACAAACAGACAAGGTTTCTATCCACAGGCCATCACTCTGATCAACCGTCAACTTCAGTCACTTAGTGCCAGGCACAATCCCTGTATAACCACCCAGTAACTCTGACCCTAACATCCACCTGTCTACTACTTATTTATTTGTCATCCTGTAATTCAGTGTTGTTAAGACTGTATATATATATATATATACTGTATGTGTCATATCCTCCTACCTCATGTACTTTACACCAGCACTAACATTTATTTATTCATTCCAGCATTGTTTGCACTCTGCTATATATAGATCACATCAACTGTCATTATTTAAATAATAATACCTGCACAATAATATTTATTTCCAGCCCCCTTTATACCCTGCTCATTGCACTACTGTCTCTCCAATCTTACTACGTTGTTGTTTGGTTTATTGTGTGTATCTATGTGTACTGTATATTGCAGCCCGTGACTCTTGTTGAGTGTCCTTTGTTTAAAAATTATGAGTAAGCACATCGTGAGTCTGTATAATCCAGAGTCATATTCCTTGTATGTGAACACACACCTGGCGAAGAAAGCTGATTCTGATTAGTGGAGGTGTTCTTTCTTCACTCAACACAGAGACTAGTAACATGGCAAGAGAACAAAGGACAAGATGCAGACTCAGACTCTCACATCCCCGCACACACCCACAAACACACAGCATTTCCGATTGGAGAAAATCAGGTCTTGTCACTAACCTTTCCGTCTATGTTCTTGTGTTGGCTGGAATGCAACCCAGGATTTAAGTACACATCATTACTCCCTCCTCATCCTGTCACCAGACTTCAGTGGGACACAATGAAAGGGCTCTATCTTAAGTACCGTAGCCGGGCATAATTCATGATCAGTTAGCCTCAGGGGGAGAATAGATTAGACAGTCTTGCTGTTCTGCAGAGTCTCACACTACGCTAACGGTTAGCCAACACTGTGTCTGAACCTCCTCAGCCCTCTAAATCCATCAATCCACCACTCTGATGTCGTTGTCTTCTAGCTTCCTGCTTGCTTGTTTCCACAGGGTGGGAGAACGTGTACGGCTTTGACATGACCTGCATTCGTAACGTGGCCATGAAGGAGCCACTGGTGGACGTGGTGGACCCCAAACAGGTGGTCACCAACTCCTGTCTGATCAAGGTCAGCTTTGTCTTCACCTGTGTGTGCGTACGTGTGTGTACATGTGTGTACGTGTGTGTACGTGTGTGTGTGCAACTATACAGAACTACCAAGTATACCTGTCAGGGGAAAAAGACGATTGTAATCTTCGGGGTTAGACTTGAGAGGTTGACATTTAAGTCTATTCATTTTCTTAAAATGGGAAACAAGACCCAAATTAACCTGCAAGTCATTGAGGCGCATATATTGGTTGATGACCCTAGCCAAAGTAATACATTTAGATTGGATTCGTTTAAACTTTATTGTCATTGAACAATAAAAGTACAGCAAAGTAAAATGCAGTTTGCATTTAACCAGAAGTGCAAATAGAGGAGTGGATTTCAAATGTGCAGTGGTAAAATTTACAAATTCACAGAAAATGTACAGGTATTAAATATAATGTATGGACAAGTGAGATAAATAGTTGTGACAATTCTCAATCGCATTCTGAATTTGCAATCATGGCAAACTAAAGGAGTATGGCAGCATGTGCAACTGAAATTCATGGACACAGCAATGAGGTTCCTGAGGTAGACGTGTGTGAAACTATTGAAATGCAAGTGGCAAGTCAAAATGTGCAATGTGTTGTGAGGGCAGGGTTAAGTTGCAGGTTTAAGGTGCAATGTGTTGTGAGGGCAGAGTTAAGTTGCAGGTTTAAGGTGCAATGTGTTGTGAGGGCAGGGTTAGGTTGCAGGTTTAAGGTGCAATGTGTTGTGAGGGCAGGGTTAAGTTGCAGGTTTAAGGTGCAATGTGTTGTGAGGGCAGGGTTAAGTTGCAGGTTTAAGGTGCAAGTCGTCAAATGCAAATGAAATACGGGAATAGCAGCAGCAATGACACGTGAACTGAATAATCTTATCAGACTTGTAAGGCAGTGACAGAGACCAGTAGTACAAATGGTGGGCACAGTAGTGATGGAAAGTCTCTTCCAGCAGGGTTCAGCAGATTTACAGCAGATGGAAATAAACTGTTCCTGAGCCTGCTGGTACGGGACTGGGGAGACTGGTGTGGAACAGGATCAGGGTGGAGAACGTGAATTTGTCTAACCTGCCAGACTGGGGTTTGTTGGTTAGGAAGTCCAAAGTCCAGTAACAGCGAGAAGAGGCGATCCCTAGGTCATGGAGTTTGTTGACCAGCCTAGAGGGGATGACCGGTTTGGTCCAGGTGGGTCAAGGCAGAGTGTAAAGCTGTAGAGATGTTGTCCTGTGTAGACCTGTTTGACTGGTAGGCAAACTGGTACGGATCCAGTGTTGGGTGGAGGCAGGATTTAAGGTGGGCCAGAACTAGTATTTCGAAGCACTTCATGATTGTGGGGGTGAGTGCGACAGGTCAGAAGTCATTCAGGCTAGACACCATTGACAACTTCGGCACTTGCCTCCGTGTCTTGGAGCTGTGTAGGCCGTGTAGAGACCGCAGATAGCAGCCAATCACCCTCTCTGCAAAGCGGATGATGCGCTGCAGCCTGCCCTTGTCTTTGGCAGTGGCTGCAGCGTACCAGACGGTGATGGAGGTCATGATGGACTCTATAATGGCAGCAGAAATGCACAAACACAGTCTTTGCCGGGTTAAAACGTTCAGCTGCTGCAGTACATCCTCTGCTGTGCTTTCTTTCTTTGGTGATGTTCAGCTCCCACTTGAGGCCCTGGGCAATGGTGGGACCCAGAAAGTGAAAGGACTCTACAGAGTTGACTGGGGAGCCACCCAGCGTGATGAGGGGATGGGCAGCTGGGCTTCTCCCGAAGTTCACTATCATCTCCACTGTCTTTAGGACGTTGAGCTCCAAGTTGCTCTGACTGCAACAGGACACCTGATGGTCAATTTCCCACCTGTAGACGGACTCGTCTCCATCAGAAATAAGTTCAATGAGTGTGAGGTCATCTGCAAAACTCAGGGGTTTGACGGAGTGGTGACTGGAGGTGGAGCTGTTGGTGTACAGGGTGAAGAGTAGGGGGGACAGGACAAAGCCTTGAGGGGAGCTAAATTGTCAGGGTGTCGATAGTTGCTTCCCCAGCCTCACCTAAATATAGGTGAAATACATACATTTGAAAATTTCTGAACTGTTGATTGTCTTGTTCTGGAGTCGGCATCAAGTGGCCTGCAGGCCAAAACCAATCCCCAAGTAAATGTCTATTCTGACCCCAACAGGTCTTGCTAAAATGACGAATGTAAAACAATCTGCAGCAATAAAGATTTTTTTCCCCTACAAATTCAATCAGATACATTTTGTGATAATTCATTGGTATAATCAAGATATTGCAAGCTTATATTTATATATTGAGATACTGAGCATCAAAGATTTCATATCCCTGTTAGCAAAGGTTTTCCAGAGTATATTTATTTTTATAGCTTAACAAGGCCTTCACCCTGGTTGTATTTAGGGTAAGCCGTATCAAAATCCTGGGACAATTGGAAATGAACTTTTTGTAATAGTTCAAATACAGATGGAACCATATAGTTCTGAGGGCTCTGATCCGTTTCAGAATAATAAGGTTCCATCTCACCATCACTATATAAAATCTTTGGTTTCAAAGGATAAACATAGCCATATTGCAAACTGAATGACTTAACACCAAAACATTACTCCAACACTATATGTGAAAAACATTTATTAGATTTAGAAATAACGTATCATATTTATATTTGAATCACTGGAATATTTATATTCAACATGTCAATTCATATACAGTTATCTTTGAAACACCATACACATTAAGCATATCTTCATTATTATTATTCAGGCATCATTTTAGCAGGCATGTGCAAGCTTTAAAATGTATCTAGATTTGTTAGCTAGTTAACTAGCTAGTTAGCAGACAATATCACGACCTAGTTACTAAGACAGCTAGCTGCACATCTAGTTTCTAGGTGGATAGCTAAGGCGATTAAAACTTTACTTAGCTAGCTAACATTAACGTACCACTTTTCAACTTGATGGGCAATTAGTAGGCTTGCTATATTCACCGTTTCTCACCGAACTATGTACATTTGCTAGCGAGTTATGACCAGGTAACTAACGGAGGTTAGATTGCAAGCTAGTGGGTTAGCTATCAACTTTGCATACAATCAGGAAACCGTAATATTTCTAACTAATATGCTTCTAATTAAAACTCTTTTTAACAAATCATCAAAAAAGTAATTCAATGTTAGGTTTCTAATAGTATTGTGAAATTTGCAAACTATCCCAAGTCAACTAGCTAACAAACAAACTAGCACAGCTAAACATACATGGTTAAAAGATGGATTTTGATTGGTCCTCCCGTATTCATTGACGCTTTTGATTGGATCACAGATAGAATCCTATAACTCCAATTAGGTATGCATTTTTGGAGATCTAACTTTTTTATTTTGTGAATTATGGACACAAAAACCAAGTTTTCAGAAGAATAATCCCAGATAGAGATCAATAAACATCCAATAATCCAATATATGTAAATTACTAAATTTTAACAAAAATGTCAAATGGAATTTAAACTCAAGACATAACAAGTTATTGTTATTTTCAACTAAAACCCTTTTTTGCAATGTACACAATGTTTGTTGCTGCCCACCAACCCTGCGTTTTGACAACAATTTACCTGGAACTGAATGTTTGTATAGTTTTTTAACATGCCCTTCATATCTACCTTTTTACATGGACATTTCTGCTCTGTTCAGGTGATAAAATGTTAAGTTGTTTCTTAACTGTCTAAATCCATTTAACAGATAACAATTACAACCCAGAGACAAATGTTACATGTCATTGGATGGATCACAAGATTGATCATATCAGTAATCTAGTAGACAGATACTATCCATAAAAGGATTAAAATGAAATTTGTGCCTTATGTTCAAAACTTTCTCATGTCAGTGAGAATGAGTGAGTGAGCGAAAGCTGAAGATAAATTGTCATCATTCACAAAGAAATCAGACTTCCAGCGGTTGCCAGTGCATGACCTATAAACCGGGTTGACTAATATGGAAGCTGTATGGAGTTGTTTGTGAAAGTCAGCAGGGGAGGTTGAGCGAGGTCACGTATTTCCCTGGCAAATGTGGCAATTTGGAAACAAAGCCACTGGCTGACAATCCATATCAGGGCTATTCAATTCCGGTCCTCGAGGGCCAAAACATTCCTGGCTTTTATCCTCTGCTATTAATATGGGACTGATTCAGACCTGAGATGTCAGGTGAAGGCAATCAACTAGCGAGTAGAACCAGAAACCAGAAGTGTTTTGGCCCTCCAGGACCGGATTTAAATAGCCCTGGTCTATATAAAATAGGCAGTAGATAATCAGACGTCGTCTGAGCTCTAGACCATCTGCCTGTTTACCTAGCTGCAACAAATTCAGACGGAAGGTCACTCCTGATTGCTCTGTAATGAAACACTAATGTGATTTAAGAACCTCACAAGAGCCCAGCACTGCATTCCAACATCATGTGCTCTCCCCTCGCCCACTGCAGACTTACAAGGCATTAGATACCCTGTTAAAATATGGGTTATGAATCAGGGGAGGTCTATAAAGGAGCAGGATGTCAGCACCATCTACCATTACAATAGTTACTGCCATGACCCTGTCTTCTCCTTGTTCGTCAACCTTTAGAGGGGGTTTCTGGGCCGTGGGGGTTTGGTTTCAGCTTCGTGACCCTGTTGGTTGGAGCAGAGTTAGAGAGCAGAGGCCTCAGTCTTGACAGAGAGAATAAGGGCTGCAGGAACAATTCAGGACACAATGCTCAGAGGCACCGCCACATAGATCGTATGACACACATAAGACCTGCACCTGGACACACTCACATCTCAACTCCCAACTAGACTTAAAGATTGGCCAGCCTCCCTCAACCGGGTGCTTCATGACCACCCATAGAGCAAAACCAAGGCCTACATGCACAACACACAAACTGCTGTGTCGGCCGTGAATAGCGTGAATAGGACCATAATCACCACAGATTGCCTGTGCGATTGGGATTCGTTCTGCTTGCTGTAAGTGTAACACGGTAGCGGGATTTTCCTCTGTCTTCAACAGGAGATTGACATCTACACGGTGAAGACCGAGGACTTGTCCTTCACCTCAGCATTCTGCCTTCAGATTCAGAGGAACGACTACGTCCATGCCTTGGTCACCTACTTCAACATCGAGTTCACCAAGTGTCACAAGAAGACTGGCTTCTCCACCGGTGCGTCCTAATGTAATTCCCTCTCTATGTCTCTCTACGTCTCTCTATGTCTCTCTACGTCTCTCTATGTCTCTCTACGTCTCTCTACGTCTCTCTACGTCTTTCTATGTCTCTCTACGTCTTTCTATGTCTCTCTACGTCTCTCTATGTCTCTCTACGTCTCACACTACTTGTCCGTGTGACAGATTTTCTTTACCCAGGCATACGCAGGTGTTGGCTAACTGGCAGCCAGATTTCCATACGAGTTATTAAAGGAAAATGTAAAACAATGTGTGTAGACTAATGGGTGATGTAGCGATATGGCACTGAACTTAATAATAACAAGGAGCAATACACAGTAAAGGATGTTTCGGTGTGGAAGGCTCATAAGCACTCTGTACTGGCAGCTTTCCATTTCATGTTGTCATCAGACCAACTCCTGTCAGGGTTTTATCCTCTTAATTGGCAGCAGCAAATTATAGGCCTGCTGCTCTGTGACAGGTCAGCCAGAGATGCAGCTCTGCACAGCAACCCGTCGCTGGGTTCCATTCCTAGACAATTCCCAGACTAAGACACCATTAATGAGCTCTCTGATGGGGTAAGGCATTGGCTAAACAGTCAATGCTGATAACACTGTACTTTAGAACGGTTCGGAATTCCAATGAAATTCGCACGATCCAGAGAACGCAGAGCGATGTGCTGAGTCCTTCCGGCAAGCGTCGTGTTTGGACCTGTCAGTGAGTGCCCTCTAGCGGTGGTGTCACGGCATACATTCTCTGTGCTGGTGAACATACAGTATCGTCACAAGTTTGCCTGAATTGCCTTTATCAGAGTTTGTGATGCAAATAAGATACTTTGAACCGTGGCTGTCTGTGTCTCATTATGTAGAGTCAATGGCCGGATAAACTAAGTGTTGTCACTCTGAAATGGGGACATGTTTTACTTTGAACTCCCAATTACCCAGCGCTTCCCCCTTTTCTACTATTGATTTGAGTTCTGTCCATCAGATCAGATCAGATCATCTTAGCCAATGCTGAGCCCTGCCAGTCTCACTGAAACTCCTCTGAGGCCATTGATTTCCTATATTCTCTTGGTTACAGGTCTACCAGGGAGCACACAGAGCTGCTCTGTCATGCCGACTAAAGTTAGGAGAAGGCATCTGCTGCTGGAAAACTGAGTTAGCACAGCCTTACCAATTCCATTAGGTTCCCAATGTTTGCTGTGCTTTTTAACTGTGCATTTGTGTTTGCGACAACACATTTTTAGGCGTTGTATTCCAGAACATTTAATTTATACAACAACCATGTGGTTATGTCTTTAAGCACTCAGATCTGAAGAGAGGATTTGACTGTAACTGTCCGTCTGTCCTACAGCCCCTGATGCTCCATATACACACTGGAAACAGACAGTGTTCTACCTGGAGGACTATCTCACCGTGAGGAGGGGCGAGGAGATCATTGGCAGCATCAACATGAAGCCCAACGACAAGAACATAGTGAGTGGCTTCTAGGACTAGAAAAAAGCAAATCATTTGACACAGAAGGTATGATTATAGAATCCTTTTCCCAGAACCCGATTTTAGGCTGGTCTTGGGCAAAAAATCTAGATCCTGGGAGAACATCCGCTGAAAGTGGTTTGCGTACCAGGAAAGGCTTTATTTGGCTCTGGGAAAGTACCATGTTTAGCAACTGGACTTTTTCTTGGTCTGCTCAAATTATGAGATAGAAAGTTCTGGCCACGACTTACTGTATTGCGATGAGGTTGTAAGGTCAAATAAAGCCATTTCAGACAGCTAATGTATTTAAGCCAACTTTCCACCACTGTCTCCCCACAATTCATGTTTGTAATCCAATCATAGTCTTTGTGATAGAGGTGAAAGGAGTGAGAAACTTAGATCCCTGTGAGACCCCAGATAAAATAGCAGATCATAATAAGTGTCATGGCCCTCTCTACCCAAAGTGCTGAATAGATGTCCTGGAGTCTTCCTCCTTTCTTCATGTGTAAACATTTCCTCTGTGAGATCTCTCAGTCAAGTCCATTTTTAGATGGGACTGAAATCAGAAAAATCTGATTGAACACTCACTTTGATTTTGGTTTCACTTCCCTCCATGGTGAATTCCCATTCTTTCTTTTCTTCCGGTCTGTCTCTGTCTATGTTTGAGTTGCAGCGTGACCTGGATTTCACCTTTGAGTTGGATTTCAAAGGACAGATATGTGAGGCAGCGATCTCCCACGACTACAAGATGCGCTAGCTAGGTGTCTGAAAGTCAGAGCTGGTGTGCGGTGCTGCCTGCAGCCCCAAGAACACGAAGGGAAGACGCACGCCCTTTGACAACAAACACTGAGGAGAGCGTATGGGATGAAAGAGAAAGGATGGAGGGATGAAAGAGGACAGCATGAAGGGAGGGAGGAGAGTAGGATTTAGGAATAATGGAGGGATGATAGAGGATGGGTGGAGAGATAGAGGGATAGGCCAGATAAGAGGGAGGTTGTGGAGGGCAGTGTTGGCACCAAGAAATCTCAACATGCACACCTCTGCGGCGCGACTGGTCAGCCAGATGTTTAGGACACATCTTGGAATGAAACACTGTACGACTTCAATGCTCTTGTCTTAATTGTATTGGTTATCTGTACTGTATGTGAGGTTGAAATCAACATTATCTTGATATTGGTCTTTGTTCTTCCAAATTTATCAGGCCAGAAGATAGATGATGATAGTTGATAAACATAATAAATAGATTCACTCTTAGGAGCCCAAATGATCAGATGTTGTACCTTTCAGTTACTTTGCGTTTATAGATGATCAGTAATGGCCCTAAGAATCAGCCTGTAGAGATCATTCTCCTAAAACCATGTTAAACCACTCGGCTCAGCATTTTCTTTAGAAAACTCTACCATGTATGGTGATACTATAAATAAAGTGCACCCATTGTTGGCCAAGGAATCCATGGTGCTGCATTCTGTCTGTGTAACGGTGTTACTGGTAGTGTGTATTTGCAGACAGATTATACTGCAAGTTGCAATATTCTCTAACGTTGTGAGAGCTTTCACATTCGCTCGACTTGCGCTCCGAAGTGTGGTCTGTGGTTTCTGTTCAAGCTGTGATGTCAACATTTCAGTCAGCGTGGTGAGGGGTCCTTTGCTTGCAAAACCTCCCGTCTACAAGGCCTACATGGCTCCAATTGGTTAGTGGTGTTTTGTGCTCCTACCATAGATTCATTGTTCATTAATAAAGATCTTAAGTAATAACAGGTGTCTCTTAAGTTCCGTGAGGTGCTTGACGTGAAGACAAAGTCACATGAAGTGATGTGCGACGCAGCGAGAGGGGTTACATTAGCTGCTTCTCGCTAAACTCTGCATTCAGAAGCTAGTTACCATGCGTGTTCTGGCCCTGCTCCCTCAGGTCAGTGATCAGACTGTCCTCAGGTCAGTGATCAGCCTGTCCACAGGTCAGTGATCAGTCTGTCCTCAGGTCAGTGATCAGTCTGTCCTCAGGTCAGTGATCAGTCTGTCCTCAGGTCAGTGATCAGCCTTTCCTCAGGTCAGTGATCAGTCTGTCCTCAGGTCAGTGATCAGCCTTTCCTCAGGTCAGTGATCAGTCTGTCCTCAGGTCAGTGATCAGTGTCCATAAACACTGAACTCAGATGACAGCCCCCTACCTTCATCTGAGCTTTTACAAAATCATCGCCAAGGCAACATTTCCAAAAGACACCCCCCAACAGGTGTGTAGTTCTCACACAGCATTCTTTGTAACCAAAGACATACAATCTGTAGCCAAGACACGGATACACTCAAGTTAGTTTGTGCATTGGTTGATTTATTATTTATATACTCTGTGTAAAGCACCATACAATAAATAATAAATCTGTACAATACCATGGAATTGCATCAGTCATTTATGACAACTCACTTTTTAAAGCTAAGTTACTATTATTTTCATTTACCATATATATTTCTGTTGATTATTTATACCAAATTGTCTTTAGTGGTAATAAACCACAATTCTATGTAATTCACAAACAAGTTCCTATATGATAATATAATGTCACCATTGACTATTCAGTCAAAACATTTTGCTATTCAACAATTTGTAATGTACATTTTTGCTGCATAAAATGCAATGCTCAAGACCATGATTGTCCACCAGGAGGCATCAGCAATCAGTTTGACCACATCAGTTTGACCACATCAGTTTGACCACATTGCACTGATAAATTACATTTTTATTGTGTTAATATCATTCACAAGATAAATTCAATAAATATACAATACCAATTTATTATTCACAGAAACCATACATTTTTAAATATACATTCCACATACATATTGATACACAGGTAGAGTAGCATGGCACAAATGCAACCTGGTTGGTTTCCTTAGTGAGTGTGATGCCATCACAGGGAAATACACAGAGAACAGACACTGGAGGATCCAGAGAGACAGAAAAGTCCTTCAACAGATACACATATCTACAGAGAACTGAGGTACTGGCATGGATCAGTGAAGTGACCCAGGTCATTACAAAATGTCACAACAACCACCACTGTCACAAACATTCATTTGTTCTAACATACTTGGTGCTATATGATATTTTCTGGAATTATTATGGGACATATTTACCTGCGCCCACCAACAAAGTAGTTTAAGATGCCGGAATGTGGAAAAAAGCAAATCACTTGACATGACTACACAAACAACATCACAAAGACACTAAGAGAAGTCTTTCATAGCAATAACACTGCAACTATGACATAAAAACAACAAATAGTGGAGGCAGGTTAAATGCTAATTCATTGATAAAGGTAGAGGATGGCCGAGCTCTACAATGGGCACACTATCCAGGCAAAGAGTAAAACCAAATGTTGCTATACATAACTGTCTTATTCCATTTAAGGGATACAGTAGACAAATGTACCAATCGAAATGATCCAATATTAGTCTGAATATTTGGCTTAGCTATATTTTAATTAAAAATACACTGTAGTTATTAGGAGAATACACATATACAATACTGCATGTTATTATATAAGTGCAATTCTGTGAGTAGATAAAATCTGAACGGGAGGTGTTTTAAAAGCCACGGTCACGTGAACACACCAAAGAGGAGCATACTGAGACTCACACACAGAGAGAGAAGGATGGTTAAGAGGTATTGCACTGTACATCCCGGAGTTCTTTGAGTTCCTAAGGACATATTGGATATCTGAACAGAAACACACGTTAGTAAACTATGTGTTGTGTATTTAGAAAGCACCCTATCTGATAAACATCTTGTTCCTAGCAGCAGGACTTCTTGTTCTGTGATGAGCTGTTTCCCAGACGAACTATCTTCTCTTTCTCCCTGTCCTCCTGCTCTTTAAGTATTCTAGGGGACACAGGAGAAGAGGTTTCACAGAAGACAGACAGATAAAGTAAGCTAGCCTTCTCTCTATTCCTCCATGACAGAAAACCTCAACTACTGATCATAGAATAATTGCACTGGCCTGACAATCACACAGCATTGTACTGTACTGACCTTGCAGTGGCAAGACAATCACACAGCATTGTACTGTACTGACCTTGCAGTGGCCAGACAATCACACAGCATTGTACTGTACTGACCTTGCAGTGGCCAGACAATCACACAGCATTGTACTGTACTGACCTTGCAGTGGCCAGACAATCACACAGCATTGTACTGTACTGACCTTGCAGTGGCCAGACAATCACACAGCATTATACTGTACTGACCTTGCAGTGGCCAGACAATCACACAGCATTATACTGTACTGACCTTGCACTGGCCAGACAATCACACAGCATTGTACTGTACTGACCTTGCCAAATGAACAACAGAGTCGACCACATTGTGTCCAGAGCAAGCACTGCATTCATAGAAAATCAACTGGCAATCCTGTAAAGGAGATTTAATAAGGGTCATTAAAAGATAACAATCCGGATCTCAGTGGGACGTAAAATACAGGGCATATTAAACAGGCTGTAGCAGGTCTAAGTCTCTCTCCCACACAGTGAAAAGAAGGAAGGGACCAGTAATGGCTGTCTGGTAAAATGGCCTTTGAAGCTAAATGAAAAAGAGCATCTCCTGACTGATCTGAGGCACTTAGCTTTTATCGATCACCATAGAAATGACAGGCCCAAGGTAAAGAAAGTAAATGATAGGTGAAATGTGTCTAATCACGAAGGCAGTAGGAAAAAAACAACACAGACCTGGGCTCTTTTGATGAGGCCCACACAGAGACACAGACACTGGGACAGACAGTGACAGACAGGGACAGACACACAGATTGACAGACTTCATGAGATTTACTTAAATAAATACATTGAAAAGACTGCTCCCTGCTATGGCAGTGAGCACAGTTAAGCTTGTGGAAGATTGGGCTCTTAACACAATGCTAAACTGAAAGACACACCTTGGCTAATTTCTCTCCCACTCTCATCTCAACCACCCGCTCACTCTCCTGGTCTGTTTTGTTGCCCAGCAGCATGATGGGAATGTCCTCACCGGCGCCCTCCTGTGAAGACAGACACACATATGGTCACTGAGACACTTTCAGCAGGGCTAGAAACCCCCCACCATTATCAATATACACCCGATGTACTCTAAACTGTCATTCAATCAGAAACAATACTGAATGGAAACATGGATTGAGAAATTGAGCAGGAGGCCCTCTTGTGCAAGCTATTGCGTCTCCGTCAGCCCGTCGCGTCTCCGTCAGCCCGTCGCGTCTCCGTCAGCCCGTCGCGTCTCCGTCAGCCCGTCGCGTCTCCGTCAGCCCGTCGCGTCTCCTGACTATAGTCTTTATACCTGCACACTAGTCAGCCACTGTCTCACTGCGGTGAAGCTCTGCTCAGCGGTGATGTCATACATGACCACCACACCGTCAGCCTTCCGAAAGAACTGCTTGGTGATGCTGCGATACCTGAAGAGGAGACTACGTAGTTAGACTGACAACCCCCCTTGTCCTTCGTCCCCACAGACTAAATCAGCGGCATGTCGTCTGATCAAAATGTTTTAAAATGTTTTATACTACATAACATGTTTTGGTATCATGTGCAAATGCATTCTGCAAAACAAGATTTCCCACCTCTCCTGTCCTGCTGTATCCCACATCTGCAGCGCCACCTGGTGCCTGTCCACTGTAATTGTCTTCACACTGTAGTCCAAGCCTGTTGACATGGTGACACTGATCTTAGTCTAATTTAACACTGAAAAATGTGCACAATCACTGCTGTAAGTTGCTCTGGATAGTAGTGTCTGCTAAATGGCTAATAAAACATACTTCAGTCATTCAACGACTACAAAGTATTTGCGTGCGAGAAAACAGATAAATCAGGGCCCTTGGGAACCATTAGGGTTTACTAACTTGCTTAAGGGAAGAGCTAAAAGATGTGGAGAGAGGTAGAGGAGGACATCAAGCAACGTCTGATCCCTGCCACACTGCTAAACACTAAACTACATATTCATGGATGCAATCAACTGTATTTCTTCCCCTCATGCAAAAAATATATTTTGAAAGTGTATAATGTGGTTTGAATATTAAGGGCCCATAAGATACAAAATAATTTCTCTATACATTGTTCAGTAGATTAAAATGTGTATAAATGTTAGGTGTGCTTTCAGATTCTAAAACTAGGGGATATTAAAGGTTGGTAACTTGTTGTACTAGTTGCAAGAAACACTGACTTCACAAGCCATTCCATGTGAGGCTGTATTGTCTGCCCTCCTTCGCTGGTTTAAAACCACCAGGTCTTGAAAACACAGTGGCTTCAACATGTACTGCATATTACACTGAATTATGATGATGGACCTCACAGCAATAAGAGTTAACCAGGCTCTCAGAAAATGTTATGGTTTGTCAGACAGTTCATCTCCTAATTGATGATACCATTTGTCAAACAAAGAACCACTTATGTCTGGGTTTGTATAGTTAATCTACTGATCAACTGAAAGGCCAATCAGGCGTGTCCAAAACATGCCCTGTGTAAATGCAATTCAGTCAATATAAAACCATGGCAGGGTTTCTTAACTTAGGTTGCTACAACGAGTTGAAAGATCAACACAGCAGAATCCAGAGTGTTAGACAATCAGCACCTAAAAGTGCTTAGTGAGTGAATCCAGTAAGAGGTGTGAGGTCCGCCAGACTTACTGTAGTTATTCCTCCTAATCCACTGTGTTCTGCCCTACTGGTGTCCAATGAATGTAACCCTGTTCTGGTCCAGGAAAGGAGGTCCTGGGGAAACCACTTGACTTGACACTCACCCACAGTGGCAGACGTTCCAGGGTGAAAGCAGTCATCGCTGAACCTCCTGAGGAAGGAAGTCTTCCCCACACTGGAGTTCCCAACCATGACAATCTTAAACAGCCGATCTGGGGGTGGCACTGCACGTTGCTCCTGGAAACATACAGATAAAACACAAGGAAACGGAATGATCAGTAAAACTATACCTTTCATACAACACAAAACTTGCTTGGTTGTTATTATGATATCCGAATTGCAGCTGTCAAATTCAATATACAATCAACTCAAGGTCTATTGGCACCCTTCATGAAATTTAGCAAAACATAAAAACACAACTCCCTATGCTCACAACACAATTTCTCAAACACAAAACATTTGAAGTTGTTTTTTTATCATTCATTTTTGCTCGATATCATGAAGGGTGCCACTTTCTTCTTTTGAGTTGGTTGAATGTAAGCTGGGAAAAATGACACTATACTGACAGTGGCCATAGGCGTAGGCTAGCTGAGGAAACCAATTTGTGCAGTAAGCAATATATTTAAGCATTATGTTATCATTGTCAAATGAAAAACTAGCAACAACATTTTGGGCGATTTATATTTTTTTCTTCACTACCATATATTATTGACACCAGTTGTTTTCTTTAATGCAGAATGAGATTGAGAAAACAGACTGCGGTCAATTTACACAACAAAAAAAACATATTCAAAACGACTTTGAAAATGTTATTACAGAATATTACAGAATATTGTAGACATTATCTAAGAACAGTAAGTTCTTAGATAATGTCACTAGCTGATAAAAGGAACATATGTAGAATTTAAAAGCAGATCATTTCTAAGACCTAAAAACACAACTATTCTATTATATGATCAAAGTTATGGATGGCATCAACAGCTCCTACTTATCCTACTGTAGATGATGTATATCATGGAAACTTACTGAAACAAATATCTAAACTGGTTTTGCAGGTTTACTGCTGAGTCCACTCACTGCAGGTGAGAAACCCAACAGCTGTGAATGCAAGTCGCCCACTACCTCTCAGGTCGCCCACTACCTCTCAGGTTGCCCACTACCTCTCAGGTCGCCCACCAGGTCCGTTCTGTCCATCCACCTACACCTAGCAGCAGTGACCTTTGCTACCACTAATGTGTGTTGTTGTCCCACATCTTAACATGAATACACTGTCACCCTGAATAAGAGTATGTCTAATGACTAAAACGTAGCAATGTAACAAAAACCTCCCAACCCTTTCTCTCAACTCGGTTGTGATACCAAACAAAAGTGGTTTGACCCACATAACAACCGTGAAATGAAGAGGGGGCATAGTGTGAAAAGACGTAGTGGTTAAGTAGGTCACTACGCCCAACTGTCACCTATTCAACGGAGAACACAAGGACTGCTACGTCTCTACACATGATAACCCCCAGCACTGCTGTTCAGTCGGATAGTCTCCAACATGCTTACATTCACCACCGTCTCCTTGCCGACAGGTTGACCCCTGGGGGACGAAGGTAGAATTTCATCTGTGGCTTTGCTCTCTGCTGGCTTCTGTACTGTCGTTGGAGAGGACGTGGGAAGATATACAGGGTTCATCTGTAGCTCTATGTACTCCTCCTCCTCCTCCTCTTCCTCCTCCTCCCGCCACTGGTGGAGTTGGGCCTGGTGGTCGTCCTGCAGGAGCTGAGGTAAGGGGTCCTCCTCTATGGAAATGATCCTCTGTAGGTGTCGTTGTGGGGATTGGGTCTCCACTGCATTTGGCGAGCTGTCACCATTCACCTCACTCTGACTCTTCCTCTCATGGGGGCAGAACACGCCATCGTCATCCTCCCTGGAGAGATTGGGACATGGGAATTGGAGGCTCAAATTTTGGTTTGCAAATGTGTTTTTGGATCATTACGTTATGACAGGAGGATGTGAAAAAATGTACAAGTACATTTGGAATAATGTTAATACCGTAAAATAAACAGGCCTTATAAAAAAGCTACACCAAGCTAAAACTGCAGGCCTACTGAAAAGCTTCATGTACTTTGTTCCAAGGAGATGAATTCACCATGATTAACAAATAAACTACAGTCATAGACATTCTGAATAACAATATAAAGACATGTTAAGGAAGCCTATATTCTGGTACAAAGTATCAACAATAGGAACTTGAAAGACAGTGAAACAGTCCTATACCTTCTAGAGTGTGTTAAAGGCAAGTGAGTAGTGCCAAGTGGTTGAAACATGTCGAAGTGTCAATTCAGGCTCCAAGTGGAATGACAGGTCACACGTAATTACACTCTAAGGTTTGTTTTTGTGTTACAGATATCATTCATCAAATTGCAGGTCCATTGTGTTTGGACGCTTGTTCTTTCAGGGGGAAACTGAAGTGATGGTCTAACAATCAGATGAAAAAATAATCACTTGTTTTGTTTATGCCATAGTATAAGAGAGGGGTTATTCAAATACAATGTACGAAGCCTGCTGGTTTTCAGTTCTACCTAATCATAAATGTCACACACCTGGTGTTCCTGGTCTAAATAGGTTCCTGATTAGAAGGGTGGAATGAATAAATGGACGGATTGGAGGTCCATATTTGAATTCCACTGATATAAAATAATACGTGACAAAAAACGAATGTAACACAAACAAAATCTAGTTGATGGTGAATCATTAGGAGCTTGAGGTATACTGTAAGTCTTAAAACAGGCTTAATCTCTATTTGTGAAATCGGCCCATAAGCTACACTTAGCCCTTACAGGTGAATTAAATGACTGTATCCAGGACTTAACCATACATCACAACTACAATTGGTTTTAAAAGCATTTCTAGGTAAATTATGCCTATTTTAAGGCATTTTTATTCATTAATATCTTCACCAGGCCTTTCTGTCAACGGAATTCAGGACATTTGATCCAGGTGCCAGGTTCCAAGCATGTTTTTTTACAGTATTCCTGGGTTTCTGCAAAACAACAAACACAAAATTGGAATATAAAAGTTTGAACAGACTGGCAGACAGATGATGGAGAATGACTACATTCTGGGTAATGGACATGCTTACTTGATAAGAACATATATCTCGCTCGTCTCGTAAATGTTTGTTCATTTCTCTGGAGAGAATACAACAACAAACGGGTTAACTGAGTTTATATGAATGAGGATGAGACTGCTTTGATGTGTTTGTCTGAGGCCTAATATGCTATGCTACTAGCTTGATGGATGGATGCATGTTCTTGGATTACATAACCTTCATTACAGTACAATAGCTTGATTGCTCCCGACAGTGCTGTGGACCTGAGCCGAGATAACCAAGGGCCTCAGTGTGTATCAGTCAGTCCTATTCATCTCATGGCTACCTGAGAAGATCGAGTTGTTTCAGCAGGCTTGCCCGTTCTCTCTGCAATCCCTCTGTAACCCGATACATCTCCCTGTGTTGGCAAAATCAAATCCACATTGTCATATGCTGTGGACTCACGAGGAGGGACAACAAGAGGCTGTCAGACACAGTGGGTTTCAGTCAGCGAGGCTTACATCTCCCTCTCATCGTGCAGGAGGGAGAACTGCTCCTGCAGGATGTTCAGCTGCTCCTGGGCCAGGGTCAGTTCCTGATTGGTGTGCTCCAACTCCTGGGCCAGCTCCTCATTGGTCTTCTTCAGCTTCACGTTCTCCACCATGGTGACATGCTGCTCACTGTGCAGCTCCGTGCACTGATGTTCCAACTGGGGACGAGCAGAGGGACAAGGTCAGACGCAGATCCCCAGCAAATCTTCCATTTTATTAATCTTATCATATTTGGTGTAAAAGAGTTTGAGGCAAAGCGGCAGCCATGCAGTAATAACACTCTAGTCTGCATCTAGAAACCATGATTACTGTATGACACTGTATGACCAATGTGTGACTGGTATAATATGTGAAGCACTGACCAATTCAAGGAATAAACAAGTAAAGTATTCTAAACACATCCTGATCTGGTCTGACACACCTCCATTAAGCCAGGGGTAATGTGAGGTGACCCAGAACAGCCTACGGTCATTCTGCAACCTCAAGCACTAGTATCAACGTTCTAAATATAAAGTATCAGCCCAAGTGCCACCACTCGGTACAGATCCAAAAAAACATCATACAGGATTTTATCTAAGGACATGGATGAGACAAGCCAGCATCTGAATGCCTGCTTTAAGAGACTGTTGGCAGTCATTCCAATCCAAGTAAATGTTTTGTCATTATATTTTGACGGTTGGCAATAAGATATGTGGTTAGTCATTTCCAGGCGTAATAGAGGTGACATGGAGCTCTGAAAGAAGGCTTTGATCACTTGGGTACAGTAGAAATGAAGGCCTTGTTTTCTTCATAAAGCAAATCAAGTAGTACTAACAAAACTAACATTTTAAATTGTCTAATTAGTCATAAAAGATTCTGGGGCGTTTTGTTTGTGGGATTGTTCTGCATTGGCTGATGGTTGCAAACAGTCATCGCCTAACGGTCATTAAAAAGTAAGCTGCATTCAGGGACAGCACTCAGCACTTCGAGATGACTCATAATAGCTGGAGAAAATGATTCTGCAATCCACTGATACCTTACATCGTTCAAACCACTTTCACCAACTCTTTTATATTAACATAGGTTATGTAAAGTACAAATCTATCAATTATCGTGCCACCTGCAATGTTCACACACCCTTTTCTGTTTCTGGAGAATCTGATCCAGTTCCCTCTCCTTACTGGACAACTTATGCTCCAGATCTTGACTCCTAGACAGGAAGCTCTCAGAGTCCTGGAGAGAAAGACAGGAAAAATGGGAATAGAGAGAGAGAGATGAGAGAGGGATTCCAAAACAGCACTTTGACATGTCTTTACTGACTTTACCTGTCCATTTTCACCAGTGACTTCATTCACATCTTCACATTATGCATATATTGTATAACACTCAAGGGTCTTTATTCCTCAAAAACGTATTTAATGTAAAAAATTTTAAAAAGCAAAAATTTTTCATAATGTGTTATCTTTAAGCTGGTCATAGAAAACCAGAAAAAGAGGATGACTGAGAGGAATCCTTTGTGAAACTCCTGAAGTTGCTATAAACCCTGTTGTACACAGCGTGATCTCAGCAATACCTTCATGAGGATCCGGTCTTTCTCATTCTTAATTTGCAGCTCCATTTCTTCATATAAGCGCTGGATCTCATCATCATGTGTTGCTGATTTTCTGTTTAGGAGCAGAAACCCAGACTGTTAATGCTACAGATGCCAAAATCATAATTTTCCAGGAAGTGTATTTTACAGCATTTAAGGCTGAACTGGACTTTAACGTCACATTAAATACTTTTGGGGTGATTACAGTAAAATGTGTGTTACTGTAGTAGGGAAGTAATATTCTGACACTAGAAGAACATTACTTCCCTACTTCATACTCTAAAGGTTTGGTTTAACCAATCTATGGTAACAGGCTCATTACCTAAATCCCACGTGCATCAATATTTCAAGAATGAAGAAATTACTAACCTTTTAAGGGCGCTCTCCATCTCGGTCCTCTCCTGGTTGGCCTCCTTGATCTGGAAAGTGACCCTAGCCAAGAACTCCTCAAAGTTGGATAAAAGGTGTGGTTCATCTCTTCTTAGCTGGGCCCACAGACTACGTACCTCACTAGGACTGAGGGAACAATACCGTTTGTATACAGCAGGTGTATTTATGTGGAAGAAAACATGTACTTGAATTTGAATTACAAGTTATATTGTATGCAGACACTGAAAATATAAAGGATGTAATAGAATATTTTGGGAACAAGGTCAATGAGAACATCTAGGACAACGTAGACAGTGGGCAGTGAGCCCACTGTCTGGCAAATATAGCTGGGCAAAACAGACATTAGGTACAAAATTATCTTGGCCATGAAAAACCCATTTCCTGTCAGTACAAAACAGAGCGACATTGATACAGTTTAAAGGTGATGTTTGCATAGGTCTTCACATTAGGTTTTCAAGATAAAAACTAGTAAGTAACAAGATATATTGTTTCCTTGTAAAAGTCAGGGTCATAGAAAGAACAATGTTCCAGTATGCAATGCGTATGATTTATGGATCTGTTCACCGATAATTCGACTGAACGACAAGACTCGAAAACCATCTGGAATACAAAAACTGATATGGAAACTTTCCAAGCCTCATAGCAGAGTCCTATGCCATTTCACCTTCAGGAAGATAAAACAGAGGTTGGTACACAAAATGATCTAATCTAAGCTGTCACCATCCCTTTTTGGTTCTGACCCAAGTGGCAGACCCAGGTTTGAAAACAGTCAATAGTATGTACTTATCAAGTCAACTTCCCCCCACTACTGTTTGCTTGTATTGAGCCACACTTGTTTGCTAAAGGTGAGTCTAGCCATGCGTTACCCACGGTCTGACTCTATTTCCCCTCTCGTCCGAAAGCCTGGAGTCGAAAAGGCCAAAAGCACAATTTACCAATGTCTAGAATAAATCCACAGACAGGAATGTGAGGGAACGGAATGATTTGTCTATTCAGATTAATGTTTCCCATGTCTGATGGTTCTGGGCTGGAAGACATTGATTTCAGGCAATCTATTTTCTGCAAAAACTGCAGGTCTGCAGACTTTATGCTTGGAAGCTCATAGATCTTCAAAAGAACTATGAAAGTATGTCGACTGAATTTGGATGGCAAACAACTAGAGTGGCAATTTAGATATGCAGAGTGTTTTGTACTACAAGGCATCCTTCAATCTAATGACAGAATTGGCTAATATGAGGGCATTGTTGAGAGATGGACAAAGGATCGCAAAACACATATGTCACAGACGAAAACAAACACGCACTCCTCAAAGACGTTGCTAGCGCCCAAACTCTCCATAAGCATGCAGAAGTGTCTCTCCTCCTCGTCCTCGCTGCCCGCCAGTCTCTCTTCCCACTGGGTCTGGAACAGGGAGTCAGAGCCTTGGTTGGTGTGTTTGGAGTGTTCATTGGCGTGGGGGCTGGCCTCCCCCATCCCGTCAGTTACAGAGACCCTCCGGCCAAAAAGGAATTCACCTGGATAGGCGAGAAGTCCAGATGACAACATGTTACATTTATAATGAGGAAGTGCCGCCCTGTGGGCCTTCTAACATGCTTTGGACTGTAGAATGTGAGAAGAGAACAGTCAACATACTGAACCCCGAGGAGAACTCTTCCAGGGTGAGGTATCCATTGCCATCGGAGTCCAGGGTGGTGAAAACTTTCTCCAGCTCCTCCGCACTGAGAGGCAACTCTCCATGGAGCCTCTGTGGAACAGGACACACAACAATCTTCAGGAGCTGAAGGAGCGTTGAGTCCTCGACGCGAACAGTACGTCGTGGCAAGACCCGACAAGCCAAACGCTGCAACACCCGTGAGATTGGGCACTATCAGGTTAACAATGAAACCACTTGCGAAAGTGATAGTAGCGAAGCATCTCTTATGTCAGCAGACAGAGTTCACAACCAGAGACACCACTGCCACCCTCCTGGCCTGGGTGCGAAAAGCACGGGAAGCCTTTTTCACTATCATCAGCGAATGATACATGTGGTTTGGTAGACGGCAGTTTGTAAAACATTATGAAGTGTAAAAGTAACTCATAACTAATGCCGCTCTGTGAGATTCTCAAACCTTACTGATTAGCCTGACAGGGCATAGTAAATATTTCACTTAAAAGAACACCATCAGTAGATAGTACACTTTACAACCCACTTGCTCAGATTGTATATGGACAGAACAATACAAATTCATTTCAGCTGCAGAACACTTTCATTCATAGCCTACTTGTGTGTGAATTAGACTAATTCACACAGACAACAGGGTGGGAGACGCGATGTATAATGAACACAGGGAGAGGGTTTAAGGAAACGTCCAAAGCATTTCCATGAACACTGGATCAAAAGCATCCATTCTATTGAAAGACCCTCGTCACGGCGTGGGCTCACAAGGGCTCCATCAAAGGAACACAGCCGTGGATGAATATGGAGGAGGCGTCTGGATCAGCACAACAACACAGCTGACGGAGCTGCCTGACAAAAGCGCGGTTCCATGGGGCTTATTGACGGACGCACTGCTAATGTTCTGACACGATCTATTGAATTAGAAATGTACAGGTTGTGACCACAGATACTCTGCTGAGCACGCCGTAGAGACGTTCTGTAGAGGCATTACAATGAATTCTGCTGCGCTCTTGTTCTCCATCATTATCTCATGTACGTAAGTAATCGGACCCTTTGCACAGACGCCTCTGAGATGTCTTCAAAACCTGAACGGAGTCCACGGCAAATTCAGTTGATTGGAAACACCAAGACTCTTCTTAGAGCTGGTCTCCCGGCCACACTAAGCCACCGGGGACAGAAAGGCCATGGCCAGGGAAGTGACCGAGATCCCAATGACCAATTTAATCGAGCTTTAGAGTTTCTCTATAGAAATAGGAGAACCTGTCTAAAGGACAATCATCTCTGCAGCAGCCCAGCTAAATGGCCATTATCGTCGAGTGGCTAGACAGAAGCATGACATGCCACCTGAAGGAAGAAAAAGATTTTCTATTGTGTGTGTTAACCGATTTCAAACGATCTCTCACAAAAAAATTTATATTTTCCGAAGGCACTGTACATGAAAAGAAAATACTCAATACCACATTGTTTTTGGATTACTCAAACTAGTAAACACCAACATCATTGAAAAATAAATATGTTACTATATGTTTGTATGATGAAAAAAATAATTATACTGTTTAAAAGCTGTGCCTATGCAGGATCATTCACAATTAGATAACAATCTAATCATTATTACTGTTCTCATTAGTGGTATATAATTATTGTGTCACTAAAAGTTATAATACAACCAAGTGGGATTTGGAAAGTCTTATTTTGCTGAGACAACCTCTCGGAGATTAGGGTCAGATCCAGGACACTGACAGTGACTCAGGCGCAATTAAGAGGAACCACTTTGTCCCACGGTCTGAATAACCTACTTTTCAACTTGCACGCTGATAAATTCCTTGATATTTAGAAGAGGGGTGATTGTGTGCTTCCTGATACCAGCCAATCCTGCTTAGGAAACATTTTGATACAACTCCAACAAACCCACCAGATCTCATGACTGTTTTGAGTCCCTCAGAGTGAAGGACTATAGTTCCCCAGTCCGAGACACAACAGCGATGAAAAAAATCTGAAAAAATGAAATATGATCTAAAACAGATTTAAAGAAAAAATTTACCATGGAATGACTGAGGTAAAAAAAAAATGATAACCAGAAATAACAAAATAACAACAGTCCGGTCTGATGATCTCACCTGCATGTCCCTGCGTGTGATGAAGCCCTTGTCCTCGATGTCACAGATCTGGAAGAAGTCATGTGTCTTCTCCAGCATGGTGCTGTGCCCTGGCGACCTCTCTCTGCCTACTGGCTCACAACCCTTCCAGTCACACTCCGTGGGGCTGTGCTGCCTGTCCCTGCGTGGAGGAACACTCCTCAAACTCACTTTGGGCGTACTGGTAAAAGCAGCCATGGCGCGCGTGTGCCGTGTGGCTCCTCTCTCATCCCCCTGTCTCCTTCACATTGGTCAGGTGCCCTCAGGTCTAGATGGAAGTTGAAAGAGGAGAACCAGAGTAGGGAAACAAGTTCAGGCTGCAGCACATCAGAGTCTCTTAGCAGTGATGTCACTGCTTGTCATCTCTTAGCAACCGCCTCTTTAATTAGTCAATGAAGCCCAGTCTGAAAAAGACAGGCAGCAAGGATGAAAACAACCCTTAAAAAGCATGCTTATGAAATAATTCATTAAAGCTGACATTCATGACACTTTGGCTGTAGCCAGTCCTCCTTTAAGACAGCGTGTTTAATCATTAGCTACTTTGGTGTTTAACTTTTTGTTATCCCCTTCAAAGAAGTGCAATGCCAACCGTTCTTGCCAACACAAATGCACTTCATTGCCAAAAGAGTCGACTGGGAAAACACTGCTTTCAAAAATCATTTTCACAGACTTCCACACCCACCATCCTCAACGGCAAAGTGTCTAACTAGAAAATTGTCTTCTCATTGGCACTCAAGTTTCAGACAAAGAAAACTCTTTCAAGACTTGCAACTGTGAGAAAAAAATTGTAAACTCCAGGAATGGCGACACCTGCTCTGTCAGGTGTTCCTATCAAGCAAACAATCAAATTTAGGTCAGCCCCTAAAACGGGGTCCGGTATGCACACGGGGTCCTGTATGCACACGGGGTCCTGTATGCACTGGTGTGGAAGACTGCCTTGAAGGGGCCCGTAGGCTTAGTCACCGGAGAGCATGCAAAGAACACACAGCGTGCCACCCACCACATATACTCTCACTCACACACACACACACACACACACACACACACACACACACACACACCCACACACACACACACACGGCTGACATTTCGTTAGCAAATATATATCAGTTGAAACACTTATTTTGCAACTTACTCTACTCTTTAAAAGTTGTGAAGCAACACAACATCCCTTTCATTTAGACCAGGGGTTTTCGATCCTCTTCTCTGAAACCCCAACAGTTTCCTGTATTTTAAATAGCCTACCAGGCAATCATGAGTAGGCCTACTCAGTTTCTGACCTATAAAGAGAATAGAATTAGCCTATTTTGAAAGTACAGCATATCACCCCAATATCAATGATCCTATTTGACACTCTGAAAACAGTCGTTCCTCTAACTTAGGCTACATGTCATGACGACACCACCAATACACATGTTAAATGCAGGAAATGTAGGCTACATAGAAACCATGGCCTTTTATGTCTAAGTTGGTTGAATATGGCACTTGACTTATAGCCAGGGTAGTGGGCTCAATACGCAGAACCAACCCAGTGTTCTAAGTTTGCTACTATTGCTGCGAACAATATTTCACTGAAAATATAGGAGCACACAAAGAAATGTAAGGTACACAGTGAAAAAAAAAACTGGGCAACTTAAGTAAGAATCCTTCATTTTTGTAGGCACAATGATGCACCTAAATTAACATTCCATGTTGTACAAGAACCTTGTGTGTGTGTGTGTGTGTGTGTGTGTGTAGGTGTGTGTGTATATATATATATATATATATATATATATATATATATATATATATAATAAAATGGGTTCACTGTACAGCCCTGTACATTTTCTTAAAATATGTAAGCATGACCTTAAATTGCTTTGGATAAAAGCAGCTGTTAAGTGGCAAAAACATGTATTATATTAGCCCAGGCCTAAAGTTGTTTACATAAAAATTGCATTTCGAACAGAAGGTACATTTCAGTGTAAGCAACTTCAGAGATTAACTTAGGAAAATACCCTGCTGTATGACTTTGCATACAGTTACCAGACTAAGCTTTCAAACAGTGGCGTCAAACCAGCAAATTTGGGGACACAACATTTGAAGCCAAAATGATTTGAAAGGTTGTGATTAGACCAGATAAAACAAAAGCATGGCTTTCATTAAAGTAAAAAATAAAAATACAGCATTCATAACCCACGTTCAAAAGAAAATGTGTTATTTACAAAAGGCCAGCCTATCAAAAGTGAGTAAATTAATTGAAAAGAACAACTAAGATGTTTGGAGAATTTGTAAATATGATAAACAAACAGCATTAATTTGTCTTATTCTATTTGAAATCATAAGTCAGATTTTGAAAAGAACAGGACAGGTATATTGCATTCACCATATCCACTACAATAACATAAATAACTAGCCTATATTTAACCAATGTTGCCATACAGTGCTATAATGAAAATAACAATGTGTGAAATTCACAAGCAGCTCGATGTGTCTTAACCAGCTGTTGTGAATGTACAAACAACTAATAGCCTGTCTATTTCGGTCTACGATGGTGTCAGCACATCCTACAAGGCCACAGAGGTATTTTATGTTTATTTTAAGTTTGGTCTGACAGGTGGCAAATGGAAAGCTAGTTGCTTCCTGGTTGAGTCAATTTCCCATTGCTGCACCATGGTTTCTGTTTAAAACGATAATGAACTGTCAAAAGGTAAACAATTTCAAAGTCGTGCTGCTACTACAACAGTGTAACGTATTCAATTTAATAGTGATGGAATGACAAAGGTCTGTTTCGAATTATTAAAAAGTAATGTGAAAAAAATGGTTTTGTATTTTCTAAAGACGTTGGCTAACCTTTTTTCGCGAACTTCAGTGATGATGATGACCCATGAAGAACATTATTGTTTTCTGGCCTGCACAATGTCTATGAAATGGCACTGGTTATTATGTCTGCCAGTAACTGAAATCTCTCGTAGTTTTCAATCCCCAATCCAACAAGATGAAATATCTTTCGGGTTCTTTGGTTCTGGGAAAGCAATTTATACCCTAATTTTTGAGGGTAGGTGGTAAATTAATCGAATGCGAATTAGGCAGATAGCTACCAACCTTAAAAGACATGGCGATAATTCTTTTATTTTTACCGCTGACCTAACAAATCACCAACCCATACCACGAGAAACTTCTAGTTTAGGCTACAACACGTGAATTAAATGTAACCATTAGCCAACTTCCTGATTGCAAAATGTAAGGCTACGTAACGCAAGAGCAGACTTTCGCTCCTAAAATATAAAAAGGTTCCTCTTGTCTCTTATCACCCTTCACCTCAGTACGTTTCATTTTAAAGGTACTCCGTAATTAAAAAGCTACCAAAACAAAGTTCTGTCATTTTTCTTAAATCCTTTTCAAATTAAAGTTGACGGAGTACCTGCAACTGCGGACAGCTGTCCGATAACTACAAACGTCCATCTAAAATATTTTTTTCAAATAATGAGAGAAAATGTAAGGCTTTACTTTACCATGTATTTCTGGAACGAAGTAATGGCCGTAGTCGATAATTTAAAATGTGTATCTTTGATTGTCGTAATTTATATTGTCTGTTTTGTTTCCAGTGTACTCAAACCGTAAAGGAATTTCGCGGACCGACCTACAGGGGAGGGACTTTCAAGAAAGCTGTCAATACTTGCGCGTCGTCTGTTGTTATAGTAACGTTTCCACGCAGAAGTTTGAGAAGTGAAGGAGATTTATAGAAGTACATTTGGTCTGGTTGCTTGCTCGTGTTCATGTTTTTGTCACAACTTTTACAAGTCTCAGTGGCAGCAGAAGCAATATTTACTGATTATAGTTATTATTTACTGATTATTGTATCGAAGAGTCGTTCGCCAACGAACTGCACTTTTTTAATTTTAATTTTTTTTTATTTTGATAAGGTGAAACGTTTGTATATACGCACTGCCACTGTAGAATCAATTCGGATTTGGTGAGAGCGCGATTTCCAAATGCATTTTTCAAATAAGACAGCATTAGTAAATTAAAACAACCGACGACCAAATAATTAGGACTGGTAAGACGTGACCAATTCAAACGTGCATTTCGCGCTCAAACATATTTTGTCTTGGCTTATCAAGATGCTTCATTGCGGATGCTACTGCTTAGATGAGAATGCCACCAAGTGGCGTAAAATACGACAACACATCAGTTTCATGGGTCTTGATCAATACATAGAGATTACTTTAATGTGCTGTATTTAGCCCGTATTTACACAGACAGTCACCTTGATTTTTGTTTCCTACTAATTAGGTTAGATCTGCAACGGATCTGATATGCGTGGTCCAAACACCAGTGGAAATCTGAATTCACTTGCCTGTGCAAATGAAGTCACTGTCAGATATTATTTATTCACCATTATTAATTTGACTAATCTGATCAGCTCAGGAAAAAATTCAGATCTCACTGATTATCGTTAATTAAGTAGCCATAATGTCGAAAACTGACTGTACAGATTAGTTGTATGAGTGTTGTGCCACTTGCTTCTATCAGGCCTGTAAGCAAAATAATTATGATCAGAAGAATATTTAAATATCTATGAATGAGTTTCGCATGTAAAATAGTGGTACAAGCAGGAATATTTCTTGCTGCTACCCCTAGGTGGCGATCTTAAACTGATAATAACATAGGTAGCAGAATATTAAGTTGAGCACCTGTTCTATTCAGTCATTGTCCAAGACAGACACATACTGCAAGATGTTATTTTTTATATGCTTCCATTTGTAGTTGAGCAGAATGTTATGACCTAAAGTGTATGGATACATACAGTACTGTAAGTGTATGTATATGTATTTAGTACTACACTGTTTTGTCTTCGTGGAGGTTCAGTGTATGTAAGGGGCAAATAAACCTTTAAATGTTGTTTCTTGGATTCCAGTTCTGAACTGCTGACAGGCTGTGTTAGACTCACACAGGGTATTTCTTATTTACGTTTCCAACTGAAATACCCCAGAGACATGCATACGCAGATCCCAACAGTCCTTAACACCATGTTGTTGCTGTGTGCCTGTATTATTTCTCATGTTTTTATACATTCCAGCGTTGAGAGATTTGACCGATCTGACTTATTGCCGCAGGATGCGGTCATGGTTGTTCTACAGTTATAAGGCAACATGTCTGCCTTCCCTAGCCAAGGTTGGTCTTAGGGCTGTGTGGAGAGTTGTGAGCTTTCCATTCTGCTATAGCGTCTTATCGCACAAAGCCTTATTGTGCAAGACAAGCTATTACATGCTCCATTTTAAGCCTGGCTGCAGATTCAACTTGGAAGACTGGAGTTGCCAGATGCCTTTATGATATCGAGGCAAAATCGGCCATTATGGAGAGTAACCATTCCTGCCACTTAGCCTGTGTTTAATCAAAATTAGCAAACTACAATAAAAGCTAACTGATTGGCTAGTCATCAAACAGAGTGTGCATCAGCTCTGTTGTTGCTCCTCATTGCAGCAACTTCCACTGGGAAACCTCCTTTGAAACAATGCCACTAAGCTATTCGGCTTCATATCACACTGCTTCCTCAACCTCAAAGTAAGCCAGACAAACAAACTTGGAGGAACATTTTTCACCATGTAACAAACAGAATTTCTCAGGTGTCTTTCCCAGCAAAAAGGAGTCACAAAAGGGCGACATGGCTAGGCATCCTAAAATGACCATACATCCCGCCCACCAATGCAGACGGGCTGAGCCAATCCGCACCACTCTCTGCAGGACTCCCAGGCAAGGTCTGTAGGCACTGCAGTGACCATGGGATGAACCCGGTTGGCACCGGCGCAGCTGCAAGACGATGCCATGCCTGGGAGAACCGTGCCACATGAGAGGCTATAAGAACATGGTTCCTTTTGGCTAAAGAGTTCCATCCACCGTACAATCAGCGTTTTGGTCTCCTAGGCTTTCACAAATGGTGTGAGTAATTCACCTTCACAGCACACCCTCTCTCTCTGTATATAACAAAGACTTATTCCACCACCTGCTCTGACTGTTCACGCTTGATGATAAAAACTTGGTGGAACAGGACCGGCTGTTTCCTGTCTCAAAGGAACACTAGGTATAATGGAGGAACCACGAGGTCATGCAGGACAGCATGCTGATGCAACAGAGGAAAGGAGAAGTGATTTCAGAAATTTTTACAATCCTATCCATTTGTTTGTACATCCCTGTCTTAACCAAACAACTATGCAGCAAGTTAGCTTTTTTCACACTATTCATCCCCCCCAAAGTCACATGTAAAAAACACACCTCCTCATCTGAACACCTCAGTTACTATATCTTTCCAGATGCATGTGCCATTTGAGGGAGTCCCTAGAGCACAAAGAAAACAGGAAATCCCAGCGGACTAAGTCACCCTGCTGTGTAGACAATTTCGGGGAATTTGCATCACGCGCTGGGCTTCCCAGCTAGCTAGTATTCTGTGTTATCATTATTTATTGTTACCTACTGCTGATATATCATTTCTAAGTCTCCTTTCACTGGTGGTGATGATGCAAACACCGGGAAGTTCTCAATTTAATATGCCTCAATCCTTGTTGCTTATTGTAGGCAGAGGTTTGTGGGGAGGGTCCTCTGAGGTACTTCTTCAATGGCTTTTGAGAAGCAGATGAGGAGAGAAGATGAGTAGTCTACACAATTGAGATATTCCCAGAACTTGGAACAGAGATTTAAGCAGACTACTTTGAACTCTTAGTCTGGATTTAAAGACTCACAGAAAAATATGTTGGCACTAAGTGGAAACACAACATCAATTCACACTCGTCATTGCTATATACAGCTGATAAACCATTTTTTGCTGCTGTGTGTAAATCTCGGCACAGTGGTGAAAGGCTTCTTGTTTTATGAAGCTCTTATCCAAGTCAACATAATATGTTCCAGCCAAACAATCGTTGCTAGCTAACCAAGTTTGAGTGCACGTACAATACATTCCATCCCATCAGTCCTTGAGTAGAAATCCATTCCATCTGATCTTTTATTCTAGCTTGGACCCTGGTTTGTTGTGGTACTGCAGGCAAACTACTCTATCCATAATAAATCTCAAAAGGTTGCCCAGCTGTCAGATGCCCAACCATGGAAAGCTACAAGATGAGGCTTCCATGTTCACATAAAGGCAAGTAACACAGAGCCATGTGTGAGAGCTTTGAAAGACCATCGAGACCTGCAAATGGACAACAGCCTCTACCTCAAATTCAGGAAGGAAACACCTTTTTCCCTTTCAGAGAATTAATAGATTTGAGATGGGCTATCTATCTATTTAAAATTGTCTAGCTTACAAAGCTGGCAGTTTGTTCTTTATCCTGGCTTGAAAAATGTCAAATGACATTGACCAGGGTTAGTACTTGTTGCAACCCTAAAACGTATTCTTAACCTCTACTCTTACCCTAAACAAAATCTCAAATGTAACCGTTTTTAATTTGATTTTATTTCAGAGTTTGAACATAAGCTTTGCCCTCTCCATTTAGTCAACCAATCACACACATTTCCGCTTTTGTTCATTTATATGAAATAATAACTACTCATTGCCCATCCCCAATATATGAGTCTGGCACCGTAGCGCTGTTTGCCAGACTCACGCAGAAGGACGAAAGGGGGCAACAATAAATATTTATTCTGTGACACCAGCGCCAACATACACAGCTGGCACATTTTTTATATTTGGTTGTTCTGCGCCAGGTTTGCCATATTTGATTGACTTTACATGGCCAATCACAGCCTAAATCATGTGTTTCCCCTAAAAAACAGCACAAAAACTTTTTGCTCAACAACCATATCTATAAATCAACCTGCCGAAGCTAATTTTTTCACACACACTCTGAAAAAATATCCCAATTTGTCTGGAAACATTTAGCAACACTGCCCTGTACTCCAATGACAGATTGCCAGACATCCGCTATGCTATTTACACTGGAAGGAACAACCTGGTCAGCAACTACTGTAACTACTATTTGTCACTTCTATGAAGCTTTTAACTCATTTAATCCCAACATGTATGTAAATGTATTTCTTCTACCATGACTGTAAGGCCTTAGCTATTATGATCCTTTGACAAAGTTAATTCTGAAGATTCGTTTTTTATACCTGACTAGATCTGTCACCTATTTGAAAGTCAACTCCGTTACTCATATGTGAAGTGACATCTTGTTATAATAATGTAAGCTGTGTTTAATTTTCAGATTTTTTGCAGAAAACACTGAGCAGGTTGAGCACAACATGTCAACCTTTTTATTCCAAATTCCTCTGAAAGCCATACATACATATATTTTAAAGCTTTCATCCTTGCCCCTCCCTGTTCCTTGCAAAACGTTTTCATTCCTTGTCATAAGGGGATTTACAGTGGACTTAAGGTGTTACCATCCACGGGTCATTCTACAGTATTTCAGTAAACCAAAGTTACACTTCTCAAAAGGCCCCAAATTGGTTGATAGTCCAAAAAATGAAATTCCAGCTCCACTATATTTTTCACAGCCTCAGCCGTAAATAATTGATTGATTTATGACACTGATAGGAGCCAGATGAAATCGCCCCTGTTCCATCCTGAAGGTCACGACTTTATATGTTATTTTAATTATATTCTGCCTCAGCTCGTTGCTCGGGCCCAATGGGTCATGTTGCCCATTTGACTGGTTAGAGAGACTTCCTGAGTCAGTGGAGTCAGGTCATGCCATTTCAACTTCAAAAGGCATCACATAGTCAGATATCACTATTTGCACAAACATTTATTTATATTTATTTCTTCTTTTCAAAATTTTTATTTGCTCAAGAGAAGTCTATATAATGAGTACACATCATGCCAGTGTCAGCAGATTTTACAGTCATACATGGTTTTTGCATATCAGCCAAATAAAGTGGTTCGTGGTATAGAGAATTTTTGTATAATAACATTGTTTAAATCATCTAAACACAGCGAAAATGCTGGACAAATGCTTTTGAGAAGGAAAAACTGTATTTATTGTTACTGAAGGCATTATCGTACCCGGCCTCTGTTGAAAGAAAAGGAAGATCCACCTTCATCTCATCTATGTAATGTCTTCATTAACATATTTAATTCAAAGATCATTACATGAAACATTTCAGAATGTGAAAACATGGATCTGGAAGTCAGTCTTTGTGCTGTATGAACAACCCAAACTTATTCTGTCACAAAAGTGCCATTATCTTCCCTCTCAGTTATACAAAATTCCATACATTGATTTACGTGGGATATGAACGTTTCAGGTGCACCAAAAAAGATGAACAGTGACACTTAGTATAATGTGTCACCTGTCTGAATGCTGAGGTCATGATGGTGACCTGTGAGCGACATTCAGTTGTGAACCTTTAACATACTCAAAAACTTCGAACAACAGCTACAATGTTTGGTTACACACCCTCATCTTTGCTTAGGTACTGATGTACCCTGGCTCTGTCTGCTCGTTAACTTGACAAGGCAAAGGCCCAGTCTGACGGGTCAACAAACAGCATCGAACTCTAATAAACTGACCCCAGTTTTTCAGGAAATATCGCATCGTACGCCAGAACAGCTGAACGGAGAACCCAGATGATCCGCTCATTGGTGTATTTAGCATGTATATAAAATGGACAATGCTTAAGTTATGGATATATTCCTCCTACTGGTCTACACATCTTGAAATGATTGTATTTTCCCATTTGAGTCAGCAGCATGTCAATGTCACCATGTGCAGTGCAGTTGACTTGGTTAACCAACAAAGATCTGACAACCTCCCTCTTTAATAGGGTGTGGGTGATCACAGCTTTAAAAGCTTGTCATCTTCTGGTACTCACTGGTAAGAAATGAAAGTGGCAGGCTGCTCTGAAATTCTGCCTATGTGTCAGTGTTCTTGGTTGATTTATTCTGCAACATTTAGCCAAAATAAATAGTTTATTAGATCCACGGATCTAGCTATAAAATGCATTGGGAACAGAATGTGTTACAGTCTGAGTGTAAAGCACAATGTCTAAGACTTTCTGGACTCCAAAAGACTTGATTAAATAGTTTTGCTAGAAGTGTAGTACATGTTCATTTCTCCATTTATTCTACATCACATCTTGTTCTGCTTGAAAGGCCACAGAACTATTAAAATGTACAGAAAACAGTGATTTAAAAAGGATCTTGTTTGAAAATACACAAAGATATAAAAATGAAAACAATAAAAAAGCTTACTGGATGATTTTTATTTGCTATATCCACATAATGGTTAGATTATATATATATATATATATATATATATATATATATATATATATATATATATATATATATAAATACAATAGAGATCAAAATGCTTCCTGGCACTATAAATACGTCATTCAGCTGTTGACCACTGTAAAAACACTCTCAAACACTGTAACCTTAGAAACGCAGAGTTTAACAAATTCCACGGGTTTCAGTCTTTTCAAAGAGCCACAGTTTCTGTCATAATGGAAAAGAGTAAAATGCTGAAGGACTCATTGTAGTTTAAGAGCAATAGAACTCGTTATGCAAGCACTTTTCACATCTCAGGCCTTCTGTTGTTTTTACACTAAAAAAGCTATATCTAAATAAACAAGATTTTATGCCAGATTTGGGTCATAGGTAGGTAAAGATATTCTTTCGTAGTGTAAATAGGTTAGAATAGCATTTGGTCCACATCACCTTCCGAGTACACACATTGCAGCTACTGAGACCTGAAGAGTATTGGAGTGAGTGGTGACAAAGGAATTCCAGTTCAGTCATTCAAGTTCCACACATTTTTAAATTCCACAGAATCAGAAAAAAACATCTCACACGGGCATGAAATTATTTTACTATAACCAGCAATAGCACTTTTGATGCAAAGTGCAATTGCTGGTAATGTAAATTCACCAGGAAAAGAGGCATACATTATAAGCCTTCCAGGAATGGACACACATGTGCTTTGCCTTGTTTCTAATTGCTAGTGTGAATCAAACACTGTATTTACACATTATGATTATTATAACTATGTTATATATTTGAATTAAATTGCATCCAATTAATGCTGTCTCCTTTAAGCTATTTGGCACCCTGTGGTGGACGGCCACAGGCTACATTCATCCTCAGAACTGGATATCAGGGGTTCTTCTCGAGTCTTTCCGTGCCAAGTATTTATAACCTAAGTGACTGTGGTTTCTCAGATTTAACATTACACTTACTGTACTGTTACCTTGTACGACTGGCCTCTACAACGCTGACATGCTGAATGATAGTGGGAGAGCCCATATGGTTCCATGAAAAAAACTGCGTGCATTGGTTATATCAAGGGTGTTGGGAGAGTGAGCATAGGAGATGAAAAGTCCCGTTTCAAAAGCTGGCTGATGGAATCCTGTTCAGTTGGACGACTGCTAGGTAATAGGGGACCGACATGGGATAGATGCCATGTAGCGGTGGACAGCAGAAAAGTCAGGGTGAATCATCTGGGAACATTGAAGTTTAATTTATGGGGCCTCATGATTCTGGTTGCCAGGTTTGGTCTGAAGACCGGTATTTAAAATCTCTTCCCTTTGTTTTGACCACTGCTTACTTATTGTGTAGTGACTTTAGCACATGCTCTTTAATTTAGTTTAAAAAATGGTAAGTAGCAGATTCTAACATACTAGGGCCAGAATGTGTAATCTAATTTGCAGATTTTGCATAGATTTATGATTTTCATTCTCTATTGAGCAACGTGTCCTCGCTGATTATCCAGTGTTGTCACAGAGATCTCGAAAAGTCATTCTCTTCAAGTGTGCAATGAATTCTAGTAGATGAAAAGCAGAAATTAAAGGGATTTCACATACTAGCCAATAAAACATAATTTTTTTGCATTACAGAAAATCTAATAGTCTAAACTGGATTATTCCATGCTGCCCTTTTCAAACTGAAATCTATCTGTATAGCTGCACAGGCCTGTCACATTTTAGGTAACAGGCAATAAATAAAAAGGGGATCTGTGGAAAATACATCTTTGAGTTATACTCTGAGATTTCTCTTTTAACTTCCATCATCCAAGTTCTAAATATATAATACGCCTTCTGTTCACCATCAGAGATTTCAGGAATTTGAAGAGTACTTGAATATGTAGTTACTGTTTTGCTTGATTTGTTTATTTGGATTTATGTTAGCTCCTGTCAAAGCAACTACTACTCTTCCTGGGGTCCACAGCTACAGTACAACTTGCTTGTGGCCACATACAGAATTGTTCCCCCCTTCCCATTTAGCTTGACCCTTCTGAAATGCTATATATATATATCTCTACAGTCTGTAGAATCTGACATGACAAAAAGAAACTGCTGATTTTGTGCATTCTACTATTACAACTTTAAAAAGTCAGTTGAAAAACAAAAATTTTTTTGTTAACTGTTTGGAAACACTGGTGAAGATGATTGATGAACTTCTTACTTTCCTCATGGCAACTAATTGATGGCATTTATTTTCACTGGTATATTCCATTATTTTCTTCTCTTGGAGATATTGAATGTTACTGTAGCTGGATTACTTTTAGTCACAATAGGTTTTGTATGGATTAAAAATAATAGAATTAGAGTGTTACCCTCCTCTGGGGAGTGCAGGGTTTAAGATTAGAGCTAGAGCTTTGTTTCCACTATCTGACTTCAGCTGATTCTTTCCATTTTGGTGCACACTTGCCACCTCTGTCAAAACACTTGCTTTTCACATAGCATAGACTTGCTGTACAGAGAATACTGGAGTGCAGTCATAGTCTTTTTAAATGCTTACCTCATACAACATGTTTAAAACGAAGCAAAGTAATGAAAATAATTACATAAATTCAATCTGACTTTAACATAAAAAATGTAATCAGATAATATGCACGCAATTGAAATAGATTAATGAGCTGACAGCAAGAATGGGTCTAAGATAATAATTCTATAGGCAAATGGATTCACTTCACGATGTAAAATTAATGATTACATTGTAAAAGGCACACAGCTTGAATTACAAGATACTGACACTGGGCTGGCTGGTTGCTATTAACAAAAATCATTGTATGAGGTGTGAGGTGAGGTAGAGTGATCGAGATAAAGACCTTGGGGAGCGACATACAAGGTACTGTATATTGTGCCAGGGTAGGAATGCAGAGTAACAGCATGTTATCTCAGATTTATGTACTCTACACACATACATACAAATGTTTAGTTGTTATGTTTACATACCAAGTCTGTGTTGTTGACCAATCACATTAAAATAAACTTCCAATCCAATGAGATAGCAGCAACACACAGGGGGAAAATACAGAAGCACCTATTATGAAGGAAGCTCAGTAAAAAGTTGGGCTGGCTGTGTTCTCATTCATTTTTCAGAGACGGACAATTATATGTAGCTGCATATTACAGTGGCCATGGTATGGGCAGCCCCAGACTGCCCTCTCAGCCACAGTGGTGTCCTGCCAGGGTTGAGAGACCACCCACTGATACACTGAGGTGGTATTGCTGTCTTTATGGGTGGCACCACTTGTAAAAAAGAAGAAAGAAATTGCTGACCTAAGACAGACAGGCAGAAACTTCACCAGGCCAATACTGTGTTTGTGTTAGTAAGGCCCATGACCGAGACAGGAGAAAGCTCCCTGTGATACGGCTCCAAAAGAAATGGGATGAGACCTACCTAACCCAGGGCAAAATAGCTTCCAGGTGTATGGCAAAATAACTATATAGACTAATTGGACTGCCTTATTATGGTACACACTGGCGAAACCACCGTGGTGGCTGGGGGTGGCAGCTGCCACCCTAAAAAATATTTCTTGCCACCCCACTCACCACAGCAGTTGTAAGGAGTGTCTGCTATAATATACTGAAATTGTATGGAATGGTATTATATTTTTTTCTACACCGGTTGTTAATCGTTATGGTAACCCGTTCCAATATCTTTGAGTCCCCCCTCACCCGTAAATTGGTTGAGTCCCGTCACGCTCCTCCTCCCTTCCAGTGAAAACACGGTGTGGATCCGTGATACTCTAAGCCAATGATCAGTTAGGAGCACACTAGACTGGCCTAGTAGTATTGAAAGAAGGCACTGCTGCTCATGTTTACTAAATAAACGATACAAATGTTTTAATCTTACTTTTATTATAGTTAAGATATTCCTGACATTGTCTACTAGCTAATGTAATGCTATCCTCAACATTTTTGGTTGAGTTTGCTAGCTAGCCAATTTGCAAATCAAGTAGCTTGTAGCTAGCTGCCATCATCATGCCATTTAATGTTTGTCCTGCTAGTTAGCTAGCAAAGGGGCATAGAAGAACATTCAATTATTAATTTCATCTGTGGAGAAAGTTTTATCTACATTAGTTCAAAATTGGACATCTTAGGAAATGTCTATAACATCAACAAAATGGGATGTGTGGTCATATGATTAACTTATGTAATTCAGATTTAGTATATTGTATCTACTGTATATTAAATTGCTACTTCATTCATAACCTCAGTACCCTATATTCAGTGTTTTGTATTTCAGGCAATTTGATGCATTAATTTTCAGGGTAATTAAAATTATAACACATTAAAGACGCTTTACTTCAGGCACTAAACAAATAACCGAGGAGAGCGATTAGACAATACACAGACAGACGTAAAGAAAAGGACTGACATGACAAGGGAGAGGGGAGGGGCTAGGGTTAGGGAGAGGGGAGGGGCTAGGGAAGGCTTGTTTTAACAGATGAGGCTTGAGCCGCTGGATGTAGATATTAACAGATTTAGAGTCACGGATTGATTGTGGGAGTTCCAAAGCCTTGAGGCAGCCCTGGAGAAGATCTGTAGCTTGGTTCGAAGGATAATGAGTTGACCAGCTGTAGCAGAACACAGTGGCAGTGGTGTCGTTAGGCCTGGGCGTCCAGGACAATAGACAATATTAATAAAAAAAGCCCATAAGCTATTCATCTGTAATTTTGACACCCTATTCATCATCGAGGATGAATATAAAATGCATGTACAGACATGGCATAAATGTCCCCCTGCAGACTGCCAGGTAAGACATTGATGCAGAGATTATCTCACAAAGGGACTGATGGGTTCATCCAAGTGCTGGAGTGCAAGGATTGAGATACCAGGATGGAGAGTCCCCCTGGAGGGGTGGTTAGGGAAAAGTAACAGTCTGACAGTTTTTTATTATATGGTATTTTTATATTTTTCTTTCCATTGTATAGCACACTGAATTGCTTCTGTGTATGAATTGTATTATGTAAATAACCTTGCTTGTTTCTGCTTCTGCACTTGACTGAATAATGTGAACAATATCTCAAATTAAAATACTGCATCTGTTCCCTCAGTTTTTAAGTTGCATACATAATATATAGTAAAGCCCAACACTCAGAGATTTTGCACACGAGAAAGACTCATATCAAACTTTGAAGATAAAAGCATCAAAGTGTTGAACATATATGATATTTGTTAGCCGGAAAATCCTGTCCATTTTCAGGAGCTGGATTTGTATTAAGTGGACATTACCAACATTGGAATGATATGCCACCCTAGAAACTCAACTTGCCACACTCCTGCCACCCAATGTAAAGTTTTTTAGAAACGCCACTGGGTAGACAATGCCCTTTCAGCTTGTTATCAGGGTAGACATGGCCATTCCAACTCCTTATTAGGGTAGACATGGCCATTCCAACTCATTATTAGGGTAGACATGGCCATTCCAACTCCTTATTAGTGTAGATATGGTCATTTCAACTCATTATTAGGGTAGATATGGTCATTTCAACTCATTATTAGGGTAGACATGGCCCTTCCAACTCCTTGTTAGGGTAGACATGGCCATTTCAACTCATTATTAGGGTAGACATGGCCTATTCAACTCATTATTAGGGTAGACAACCATTTCGACTTATTATTAGGGTAGACATGGCAATTTCAATTCATTATATGGGCAGACATGGCCATTCCAACTCCTCATTTGGGTAGATATGGCCATTCCAATTCATCATTTGGGTAGATATGACCATTCCAATTCATCTTTTGGGTAGGTATGGCCATTCCAATTCATTATTTGGGTAGACATGGCCATTCCAATTCATTATCTGGGTAGACATGGCCATTCCAATTCATTATCTGGGTAGACATGGCAATTCCAATTCATTATTTGTGTAGACATGGCCATTCCAATTCATCATTAGAGCAGATTGTTATGCTGGGTTTTTACCAAAAGGAATTCAAAAATATGATTTTACCAACTGTTGACCAATTCACTTTTTCTTTGGCATGCCCGGAAGTGTCACCATTTTGTTACCCTTGGTTGGGCATGTGAATAAAACATACTGTAAACCTAGCGATATTTCAGCTCTGATACTGCTAACTGTTGTAGTCTGTTTGTTGGACAGTTGTATGTTGCTCCTGGACCTCCTGAAGATAAAATAGGAAATATAAATGATGTAGGCAAATGGAGATTGTCTTTGTGATAATGAAATTAAGCAAATTTATTGTCGCATCGCTTAAGGGGGGCTTATATGTGTGGGACTAACCTCACATATAAATAAATTGGTGTAGCACAACTACAAATTTTTATAATTTATGTGTAAATCCCTGAAGTTATGTACACATTTGCCATGAAAATCCCACAGGAATTTCATATTTCATGAGATTAAACTTGTCTCAAAATGACATACTTGTTGCAGCAGTGGCAGCACATGATTTGTCTGCCAATGTCTTACTGGATCAATTATCTAGCGTAAGCAAAAGTAAATGAAGTGCATTAAGTACCCTAACTGATTTACTGTATCACATTCATCATCAGGTGCCTGTTCTCTACACCACAGTTTCACCTGCATTCACACAGTCAACCACTCTGGCAAATGAACATTTCTTAAAAACACATCTGACCTTGGAGCCGTATAAATTAAGTGAATTTAATAAATGTACTTGGGCAATGTAAAGAAATACGACAAACTATGCATATATCAGCAGCACGCATCCACCCATTCCAAGAAATAGTTTTCTATGACTGAATATTTAATCCAAGATGTATGACATGTTCTTGACAAGCAATTTCTGGTTCTGAAGTTCTGTTTGTGTGGGTATTAATCATACTGAGTGTTAGTACAGGGAAGACCGCATGGAACTGCCTTCAAACAGGCTCCAGTCTTGGCAGAAGAAGAACAAACTCCACAAGGAAATAAATAGCAAAGGAGGTCAGTTATTGGAGCTGGTGCAGGAGTCGTTTTGGTCCTGATCAGCAGAAATGTGTTGTTTATATCAGAATCAGCCGCTGCCAGAGTGTTATTTGAAAAGCCACCGTGATTTGACTTGGATGTGAGCAGGGTTTTCTATTGGAAAGGACCAATGCTGAACTTAACCGGAACAGTACAGCGGTTTTGCTTTCACGTTCAAATTCATTCCTCACATTCCTCATACTTAGACATAGAGATCTCTAAGGCAGCACAAATACATTTTTTGCGTTTGTTCCTTTTTATTTAACCTAAAAAGTTATGATTTAAATGTGTATTCATTCTCTCACTAATTGGTTTTAAATCCTTGTGTTCTTTCATGGAACTCAGCAACCTGTTCTTTTATCTGGGCCAGAAGATATAACGCTAACATGTGAATAACTAATGCACACCGTATTACGTTTGGCCTCTCCAACTAGGTCAGTGACCACATTCAAACACTCACACCAAAGTGTTTGGAGTTGAACCGATTTTCTGGATTTTTCTACAGGCTTTTATTTGCTAATGATGTCACCACACCAATCAGGTTCTCACAGGACCCTCCAGGCCTGATACTCTGCACCTCACAAGTGTTGTAGCTTGCTCTCATACCTCTGCATCAACAAACATTCAGATGGACCAGGGAAAAACTAAGCCTTCTCAGTGGCAACACTTTCCACTTGCCTGTTCTAGAAGTAGTGCATGCTAATGCTGTCCTTCGTATTGCTTTCCACTTGACTGTTCTAGAAGTAGTGCATGCTAATGCAGTCCTTCGTATTGCTTTCCACTTGCCTGTTCTAGAAGTAGTGCATGCTAATGCCATCCTTCGTATTGCTTTCCACTTGCCTGTTCTAGAAGTAGTGCATGCTAATGCCGTCCTTCGTATAGCTTTCCATTTGCCTGTTCTAGAAGTAGTGCATGCTAATGCTGTCCTTCGTATTGCTTTCTACTTGCCTGTTCTAGAAGTAGTGCATGCTAATGCTGCTAATGCTAATGCTTCATATTGCTTTCCACTGTGTTCCTTGCCTCATCAGGGTGATGAGGACTACACTGAGTAAATTCAGTGTACGTTCTGAAATCCTTCCCTTTGTGTTCAAGGTAAGTGTGTTCAATGGAAATTTCAGACCATCTTGGGGCTCCAGCCAGCCATATGTTTCCAGTCTTTGGGTTTTTGTCCTCGGTTTCATGAAATGAAGAATGCTGTCGAAAAAAGATAAGAGCCATCAAATGGACTGGATAATAATGAATCAAGTGTCCTCCTCTCTGAGGTAGACATGTGCACACCACATGGTCCATAAATTCCCCTGTACATACCTGGCTGTAGAGGCCTTGGGTGACTATATCTTCTGCACCCAATCCCTCCCCCTAAACAACAGGTCAGCTGTCGATTCAGGGTTTTATGTTGAATGCTTTCTTGTATGTTTTGGAGATTTTATTTTTGCTTAATAAAGTCAGATGTTGCAGGCTCATTAACTAAAGATCTAAGCTGTGTATTATAGGTAGTTAAGTTCAGAAAACAAAAATGAAACGTTTGTTTCCTCAATCTCGGCGTTTGTTAGGTTTAGACTGGTATGAGCTAGTTTTAGCCTGGTATGAGCTAGGTTTAGCCTGGTATGAGCTAGGTTTAGCTCATACCAGGCATGGACCACATTGATGTTGGATTGGCAGGTATGTATTAGTAGGATATCTGTTACTGTTTGTATAGCTGGGTACTTACTTTTGTGCTCATGGCTGCCAGATCTTCAGCACTTTGCAAAATGATTCATTCAGCAACAAGTGTGGCATCGTTTCTTAAATGCACAATTCCAGTATCTATCAGGAGTGTCAAACTACAAACAGTTTGAACATCATTGGCTTTCATAGGGAATCACTTCTGCCACCCTCCCTGGTTTCTTCTTACCCATTTTGAACTGCTCATTTCGCATGCACAATTGATTCCAGTTTTTATTCTTACAAAGGTATTACACATGGAAAGTGTCACTTTGAATACCAAACACGTGTCTAGTCAGTTCATCAGTCAAAAGTCCCATGGCTTTGCCAGTATGTTCAGGGTGGTGATTCAAGCCTGACTAGATGAATCCATTTTGAATGTGCTGGTGTTACATATATCTGTCCATGTCAGAAGTAGACATGTTTCCATCGATGACTGTAGATCCTTATGATTTGTCACTTCAAAGACAGAGGATTCCAACTTTTTCACATTGTCTGATCCAGACAGATTTAGCAGATTGTATATGGTTGAACTTTCTGGGCATTACATTCCACACAGATTTAGGTGAAAACATAATTTTTGTGGTGGGTGGGTGAATGGGGAGTCTGTGACAATCTTGCTGCTGATGTGAACAACCACACGTTTGTTATTGAAGCGTGCGTCATTTCAAACATGATACAAACATGAAAAATGCTTCCTCCACTACCTTCTGTGCTGGATCTTCATGGTTCCAGTAAATTGATCAGCGTCGTCCTTAAGCATTTTAGTCAAATGGTACAGTAGAAGATAAGCAAACGATGCCACAGTGATTTTATCTAGCACAGCCAATGTGCACCAACTCATCTTACCGTCCGATCACACAGAAGTTGAACGACGTCTGTCGTGGACTGTACGTCCACCATTCTGGTAAAATCATATAAGGAAGTATGTTTGATCATGGTCCTGTTTTTCTAAAGCTATCAGCGTGTCTTCTGCCAATTGCATAGGATTAAATGCACAGGAATATTATAAATACAACAAACAAATTGATTAAAAATTGAGAACTGGGACAATGGTTTTATTTATTCTAGTTGGTCCAATTAATTTAAACGTATGCAATACCCTGATAAAATTGAGTAACAGAACTTAGTAAATGTAATTTGATTGTCAACAATTAATCTCATCAATAACATCTGCAAAATCAATAACACAATCCCTTCAATAATAATCACACTGCACTAAAATGACCAATCAATAAGAGTGTCAGACAAATCAAAATCATTTTTATTATTCTGCAAATGAATCAAAGAAAACTCTGAGTTCGGACACAAGATGTCTCCAAAACAGCAGAACTATTTGGTTATTGGGGAAACAGTGTGGGAACCAGGAACACGCAACTCAGGACAAAGCTGTTTGGTTAAATATTATTTCATGCAGCCAGTGATATTGAAATTCTTACCAGAGGTGTCTTTTTTAATTTCCCTTCAGTTCATTGAGAGAAACTTAGACCAAGGTATTTTTTACGGCTGAGCCCAGTATTACAACAATAAACACACTTACAAAATGGAAACAAAACACACATTTAAAAAAACAATCACGATTGACAATAAAAATATAATTTTTAAGAAACTGAAAATGTCTAATAAGCACTAAAATATTCAACTTAAGATCACTCTGAGTGGCATTCCGTGAGTAACATACAGGGCAAAATATTCAAAAGCAGTTTTACCCAGCCTGTGGGAGCTCCAGCACTTTGGGGTCTAGAGAGCGTGTGTGGTACCTGATTTGGTCATTTGGTATACTATTATTTCTGTTAGACCATCAGGCAGTTTTTGCATGGCTGCCAACCAATGTGTGTCACTTTTAGATCCCAGCCAACTGAAGCACACATTTAAAAGACACATTTTCATATAACCAAATTGCAAGGTATTTGTAAGAAGCAACACGTTCTATTAAAAAACATTAAGGTTAGTCATTTTATGGTCATCCAAAGCTAGGGTTTGAGACCTTAAAAAATACACATGCTTAGTTTTTGTTTTGCATATAGTACCAACTTACAGTTGGTACTATATGGGATTTTAAGGGATTTTTGTAACAGTAGGAAATCAAACTGCAGGTGTCCAACAGCTTGTTCATGACTGGGAGCCGTAGCGCTTAGTACTGTGTTGTCAGCATAAACATGAATCGCACAATTTGTTCCATATTTCTTGTTGTGTGGACCTCACAGAATACTTTCCATCCCATAGTTTTCCGTGTGTCAACACACACTAGTTTATAAAAGACCAAGGTATGTATCCTGCATTTATTTCAGTCCCATTTGTTAAATTAGGTCGCCTTTATCTGTCAGCATTACATGAGCATGCACGTTTGGATGAAATATAGAAATAAGACAATTTCTGCTTTTATGTCGCTTTGCCCAGAGCGACATTGCCCGACTATCATGTCTTGTACGTAATAGGATGTAGTACCTTGCCAAACATGTGAAACACTGCTCAAACATTCGTTTTTTATATATTTTCAGAGACAGGCTGCTTTTTCCTAACGCTTCACAAATCCAAGCATCACAGCAATCTCTGTCTGTTTTTCAGGTAACTGCCCCGATGTGATCTCAATGTGATTTTTCATTGGTTTATTCATTACAGTTTGAGAAAACACTTCAATAATATATATTCCCAGTGCAATCTTGCATGTAATCATTAAAGGGATAGTTTGGGATTTTGGAAATGGCATCTACTTCTGCAGATTTGGGATAAAATAGCATGGTACGTGTCTGTGGCTAGAATAAAGGAAATTAACTCTAGGAAAGTAGAGAAGGTTTTCATGGGCGAAATATTGACATAACTCTTTATCAAACTAAGTGAATTCAAAATACTCAAGTGATGCCAAAATGACAACAAGGGATGCCTATGGGAATACGTCGTTGTTGAAGTAATAAACTGTTCCATTCTATGCTATGGTATTTATGTACTCTGCAATAAGATTTTTTTTAATTGTATTTATGTATTTACATTAACAGAGTGTTGGCTGAAGCAATTCCATATTGAACCCATCCATCAGCACCAATATTCCACGTGGGGAAGGAATGTATTTGCCTAACTCAAAGTGACCTATTGAATGTTTAGCTTCGTTTTGCGTGCTTTGCTTTATGCTGTTGAGAATTAGGCCGAACATTTTGAAATGAGTCCAGAAAGGCATGATGAATGAGTGGTGAAAACATAAATCAAAATATAACACTTGTGTTCACCTAGAGAAATGCTTACCACTACACAAGTTCAACTTATGGGGCTGAAGTGGTGTTTATTCTTTCCATGCCAACTGTCCTGCAGGACATTATTAATGACCGACGGGTACAAGGGAGACTTGATTAGGAAAAGACTGTAACATTTCTTATTTTTTCACTTGTGCGCAAGCTGTTTCTATCTCCCTCTATCACTTACTTTTCTTAATTAATTGTGTAAAAATTTAAACTTATTTTGGCTCAATCCCAATGTCTTCTCATAGCCCTTCCCCTATATTCTCCCTAAGACTGTCCTTCAGACGTGTACAGACCCACTCAAAGCTTTTGTATTTGCTTTACAAACTGATTTAAATATACTGAACAAAATTATAAACACAACACTTTTGTTTTTGCCCCTATTCATCATGAGATGAACTCAGAGATCTAAGGCATTCTCTATGTACACGAAAGGCCTATTTCTCTCAAATACTGTTCACTAATCTGTCTAAATCTGTGCTAGTGAGCACTTCTCCGTTGCCAAGATAATCCATCCACCTCACAGGTGTGGCATATCAAGATGCTGATCAGACAGCATGAGTACTGCACCCGGTGTGCCTTAGGCTGGCCAGCTCTAATTGTTATTATTATATGTTTGTCTTATTATAGGTTGAAAAAGTTGCATAATGGGATATTATATTGTTTATTTTGGGCTACTTGGCTGTATTTGCAAAAAACATTGTTAGGAGGGAGTATGGTAGTTCTGACCCAGTTTTAGGAAGGGTATGGTAGTTCTGACCCAGTTTTAGGAGGGGGTACTGGAGTTCTGACCCAGTGTAAGGACAGGGTATGGTAGTTCTGACCCAGTGTAAGGAGGGGGTATGGTAGTTCTGATCCAGTGTAAGGAGAGGGTATGGTAGTTCTGATCCAGTGTAAGGAGGGG